>JACEGR010001762.1:0-153129 GCA_014170235.1 Listronotus bonariensis | reverse complement strand
AAAATTAATTTTTGCGATGCCTCCTAAAACTGTCTTTTGATGAAAAAACACGATTTTTTTCTTTTTCCAATTCAAACAACACGTGCCTCCAGAAGATCAAGTTAATTTTTGGGTATAATTAATGATTATACCTAGATTCAGAGGCACGTGTTGGTTTGAATAAAAACACCTATATATTTTCCTGTGTTTTTCATCAAGCAAGAGTTTTAGGGACATAGCACAAAAAATATTTACGACCACCCTAAAGTACACTACTCAAAAAATTATCGCATATACTCGATTTCTTTCATAAGCTTTAATACAAAAATGCTTTGATTTAAATGGCCAAATCTCTTTTAATATTTAAGTTATTAAGACAGTTAAAAAAATAAAATGTTAAGAAAACGTGAAGCTATAACTTTATATTAACCGTTTTTTTTACTGTAAGCAATAAATCCTACGGGGTGATAAAAAAATTGAAAAAATGAATAATTTTTAATCGCCCTATATAATGTGCTGTTAAAAGGGAGAAATCTCATTTGTTAATAATTTATACCCTTACCCATTTCTGATATTTTATAATCACAAATTTGACTACTCTCTTTCAACAGCACATCATACAGGGCGATTCAAAATTAATCGAGCATATGCGATAATTCTTTTGAGTAGTGTATGTATGACTTATCATTTTTAGTTTTAAATAAAACGGCGGAAGGTCCAGACGATGGCACAATGGCACAATCAGGGCCGGATTTAAGGAAGGACAGGCGGTGCTATTGCCCCGGGACCTCTACAAATTAGGGGCCTCTACAACGAATTTGTGGGTCTCCACAAACGACTGTACTTTAAAAAAAAGTGTAAAAGTTGTAATGGGAATGTGTAAGCATAAGGACTTTTTTTTGCGCTTCTTCACAATGCTTTAGGAAACTAAATTTTCACTACGTATGTACAGGGTGTCCCATTTTGGTTGTCCCTTATGGGAAACTTGGAAACCATAAGAGATATTAAAATCCGATACCCCATCCTCGAGCTCTTTTTTGGAGAAAACATTTATGGTAAAACAGATCATCGCTATCGCGAAGCGTTTCAGAGATACAGGGTGATTCTCGATTTTTTCACTTTTGAAAAGGTCCTGTAGCTTTGTTGTTATTACAGATACGAGAAAACTAATTGCACATTATACAGACACTTTTTCCGTAGAATCCAGTGGCGTAGCCAAAAATTTTTTTGAGCTGTCATTTTTGACATATGACCCAAACATGTTTTTTTTTATTAGGGACACCCTATAAATGATTAGGTAATTAAATTGCTTGTTTTTTTCTGATTAAAATAATATATCATAGTAGGTGGTTTAATAAATTTTTTACGTCAAATATTGAAAAATTATGATTTTAAAGACGCATTGCGGCTTCTATCTGTTTTAAATTGTTTTATATTTTTGTTTTAAAAGGAATCTGTCATCCCTTAGCTCAGGAGACATTTCCGTAGAAAAGAAACAAAAATTAGTTTACAACAACAATAATAAACAAGTTATATTATTAAACTTAAAATTTATCAAGTTTTTTTAAAATTTTTGATTTTTTTATGAATTCTCCATGTCAACTTTACCAATAGAGCAAAAAAAATTAAAGTCCAAAAAAAAAAATCGTTCGACACACCCTATAACCTTGATTTTTATTTTTATACAACATTATCATACTAATAAGTACCAAAATTTTTTGCTTCAAATTCAAATGGACGCTATAAGTCTCTAACATAAAAATATTATTTTTATTTTGGACCCACTGTATCATTTATATATATATATATATATATATATATATATATATATATATATATATATATATATATATATATATATATATATATATATATATATATATATTTATATAATGTAATAATATTCTCTTATTATCATATATTATCCACCATAATTTTCTATCCTTATATGTTCATAAATAAAATTGTAGGAAATTTTAAAGTTTAAAAATAAAAAAATCATTTAATTTTCGAGACACCCTGTAATCATTTTCATGTATAATGTATTTCTCACCATCCCATTTATCAAATACCCAAATTTTCATCCTTTATTCTCATAAATAAAATTGTAGGAAATGCAAATTTTAAAATAAAAAAATTATTTTAATTTTTAATTTTCATTATTTCATTTGTATGCGTATTAACTAATCTTCTACATCATATATCATTATTACCAAAATTTCATACTTATATATTTAGCAAATGAAGTGGTAGGAAATATTTAAATTTTAAAATAAAAAAATGCGTCTTTAAAATCATAATTTCTCAATATTTGACGTAAAAAAATTTATTAAACCACCACTACTATGATATATTATTTAATCAGAAAAAAAAACAAGCAATTTAATTACCTAATCATTTATAGGGTGTCCCTAATAAAAAAAAACATGTTTGGGTCATATGTCAAAATGACAGCTCAAAAAGAATTTTGGCTACGCCGCACTGGATTCTACGGAAAAAAAGGGTCTTTATAATGTGCAATTAGTTTTCTCGTATCTGTAATAACAACAAAGCTACAGGGCCTTTTCAAAGAGTGAAAAAAATCGAGAATCACCCTCTATCTCTGAAACGCTTCGCGATAGCGATGATCTGTTTTTACCATAAGTAATGTTTTCTCCAAAAAAAAGAGCTCGAGGATGGGGTATCAGATTTTTTAATATCTCTTAATAGTTAAAGCTGTGATATCATTGCCTTTTTATTGATAAGGGTCTTTTTTTGTTACAAAATTTCATTCATTTTGAGGGAGCCTCCACAGGCTCATTTCCCTAGGGCCTTAACACCTCTAAATCAGGCACTGGGCACAATATTTAAATATCAATGTTCCGGTTAAACCGGAAGTCATACAAACGTGCGATAATATTTGAAAACTGGTGATATACAGTATTTTTAATTAAAATTTAAAACGTATACGTTTTCACCAAAGGAAATTGAATGGTAATTTAGTTCAGTGTCGTTACCCGGTATAGTGTCGAAACTGTAGCAAACTTTTGAGTTACAAGTAAAAATTACCAGCAGCTTTCATTCAATAAATATTTAATAAAGCTCTATCCCATTTAACGATTATAACATATAACATACGTATCTATGTAGCTTGATAAATATGAGACATATTTACACTTCTTCTCTATAATGCAAAAATGGTTAGATAACAATTGCAAGTATAGATGATTAAAAGAACTGAAAGGCATGTGACACAATATATTAATTATTTCGCCATATGTAGGTATAGTTTTGTTGCATAATAGTTTGACGACATTTTATTGTTACAAGAACATAGCGATGACAAACAAGTATTAAAAATTATGTATGTACATATATGACAATCAAAATAGATTTAGATAACTTTACCAGTTATAGATAGGTTTCATTGAAGGTCTTATGGAACAGTAAACTCTTTTTTGTTTGTATTTAAATAGCTGAGAGTTTTCCATTAGGACATATAATAACATTTAAATGTTAGGTTCATTTATGTGATAGGTATGTACATAAGTAATAGGATAATCATATCATACATTAGTTTCTCTAAAGGCAACCTTGGCGCAATTAAAGATGAACTTATTAGTTACTAGCTTTGCCTGCAGCTTCGCACGCGTTAAATTTTATCTAACCAGGTTTAGATTTAACCAGAGCTAACCAAAACTAACCAGAACTAACTAAAACTAACCAAAACAATTTTCCTTTCCCAATACCAGCCAGCGTTTGCAGTGTAAGCGCAACAAATGTGTTTATTGACAACTTCACATTAGAAATCTTGAATTAATCAGTGGTTCTCTAATATATTAAGTACGTTCTTATACATAAAAACTTTCTTTTAAATCACTCTATTTATTAAAAAAAACTGAATCAAAATCCGTTGAGTAGTTTTAAAGATCTATGCATACATACATACATACAGATAGACGCTAGCGACTTTGCTTTAAACTATGTAGTGATATAGACAGGGTAGTCAACGAGTTTTTGAGGTTAACTTCGAACTACTTATTTCATACAAAGGTGGTAAGATAAAGCAATGTTTACAAAAGAAAACGCGAAAAAAAAGTTTACTCTTAAAGAAATGGGAATATTTTCCTAGCGTAACAATTAAATTGAGCGGGCTAGTTGCAAAGTGTACAATTTTCAATGTTACTACATTTTTGATTTTATAAAAAGTTAACAAAATACCCATGTACAACTTTAATGTAATGCAGTTTTATTTGTAGATTCAATACTTTGCAATGATGTAGTCACAACTCAAAAAATATTTATATAAATTCAGTGCTGAAAAATACAACTATTGTAACATTTATCTCATTTTTGTATTAATACGGTACATAGATTTTTACTTTTTGAAATTAAGCCACTTAATTCTCTGTTTAATTTTAGGTTTAAAAAGTAAAGTGTCATAATACGCCTAAAATAAGAATAAATTATCAAAAATAATTTTTCTTTCTACCCACTTTGAACTTAGTTGTATATCTATTGCTTATCTAAAGGTCGCTGTAGTTTAATTTTTTGGGGATTCCACTTTTCAAACTTCCTTGATTAATGCTACTATAATTTACACAGTAGTAAAAATTAAAGTACAAGAATTATAAAAAAGTGATTGTTGTGAGGTCAGTTAATTAAAAAATGCTTTCTGGGACACTCTGTATACATCGAAATATTTTTAGGACATGCCTATTTAAAAACCCTACATCTTTTATTTAAGCCTTCTTGTTATATCTTGTTAAATAACAGAAATATTGGACTTTCTCAGACCAATGGTCCATCCCAAAATGATTTGTCTGCCAAGGGGTTGGAGCTGCCAAAACTGTCTGGCGACTAAGGAAAAATCTTCTAATAGGTACGCATCTAACATATATGAAATTTATATTTTTTAAATGACGAAAGTTAGGTTTTAATTTATTAACCGTTGGTACCTGATACCTGCCAAAGCCACTATGAGTCAAACTTTATAGTCTACCATTGCTTCTACCAATGTTGGAAGCCACTGACCAACTTTCAGCTTTTACAAAATAACGAAGGGCTGTCGCTCACGGGCTCTTACTCTATTACAATTTAAATAGTTTAAGATCTTATTTTCATTTTTTTTCACATAACATTAAAATTTCAGTACATGAAACAATACATAAAGCTACAAAATTAATTCTTTTAACTGTAAAAATTAAACCATTTAAACATATTGTAGCATTTGATTTTTTTTGTTAAAAAGGCAAAAATGGCAGTAATTTTTAAACATCTTTTCTTAAATACTAAAAAATAAAAAACAACACTTTTAAGAATATCTCATTAAACACTGGTTTTAGTGTATAAAAATTTATGATTTTATTATTATACCGTAAAATGTTGTATTAGTCCTTTCTAAAAACTAAAAAAAAAAGATAGGGCAGGGGGTAACAACATCCTGTGTCACCGGGACTTGATGAAGATAAAAGGATGTTTAGATTTATTAAATATACTTTTTAGTAACATATAAATTTCTAAATGCAGATATGCAAATGCATGCAAATATCTGTAATAAATGATTTAAATAGCATAAATTAAAAGCATAATTTAATTTCAATTTATTGCTGGTAAAAAAATGGATTATATGTATGTCTAACAAATTTTACAATTATGTAATAGTTAATTAATTCTATGGAAATGATTAACTGGTGTTAAAATTACGCCATCTTTTGTTTAAAAGCATTCATTAAATTTTTGCTTTTTTACGATTTTTAAGCTTACATAAGATGTATTATAGATTAAACAGGATATTGAATACTTAAATTTAAAAAACCGATATAAAAAAACTTACTAAAAAGCTAAAAATAGTAAATAGTAAGTTTTAAAATAAAACTAGATATTACTATATATCTTATTAAAGTATAAAAAGCTTTTTTATTTAGTTATTATAATTTAGTAATGTGCACATACTATATTATTAACAAACTAGATTTAAAAACTTTTATTATGAACTATTATTTTGGTAAAAAAATTTTAAGTCACTTTAATCAGTCCATAATTGACAAAGTAATTAGTGAACATAAATAAAAAATATATATATAAAAAAGTATTGATATACCATTTTAGGAACTATTTACTTTGTATCTGTGTTTTGTGCGTTTCAGCAAGATATACTATAGTTGTTTTATTTTTTTTCATTAACCAAGTTTCAACCCTTAAACGACAACATAATTTTTTTAAACATAAATGACAACATGGTTCGCATATGACCCCATGAAGAAGTATTGGTATTTTAAGTTCAAACAGCAAAAAATCTATCTAATGACTTTGTATTGGTTTTCTTTTCCAATTAAACCAATGATTTTTTTTTATAGAAAAAGAATATTTATTTTTGCACGTCTTCGTTAGATTCTAATAATTATTCTTCAAAGCATTATTGGTTTGCAGTAAAGCATTACCTTTTCCAATTTTGTTTTATCGGTCAGTCTTGTATATCTTTGTGCTTTTGAAAAGTGTATCCTATTTCTACGTAGTTTTTTGTTTGTATAAGTATCAATTTTATGCATCATGATGTAGTCAAAATAAAATTTCCAAGCTTTCTACTCAGTTTTTGTCCCCCTAGGTTTATGAAGATGCAACGTTAATTTTGTTCTTGATGTATATTAAAAAAAGGTTTAGTGCCATCCACTGCTTCCATAAATCACTGTTTTATAGATGTGCAAAAGGTACTTTGCAAACTTTTCATTTTTAGTGGTTTATACACTATTTCGATCATTTCTTTTTTCTTGTTCTTTAGATTATTCAATTTCTGTATCACTTAATTAATAATTATTATTGTCAATATCCTTATTACTTTCTTCCTATCGTCTTTTATTCTATTTTAGTTCCTTTTAACTTTAATATATTTTTTTTGATAGACGTCTTTTTTATTACGCAAACAACATGGGTCGCCGGCGACCCAAATAGCCTATAAGTCAGACAAAAACTTCTGCGGCATACGTTATTTGCTGTGGTAATAGTAAGAGTAATAATATATGACAACTTTTACAAGAAATATGTCCAAAATATTATTTGGTGGGGTTCACGGGAGATCCCGTGTTGTCGTTTAAGGGTTTATTATAAACTTAATTACATTTTTGTATTTCTTTTTTAATTGAAAAATTTTAAAATAAGAAAATCATAAAAAGTAAGCAGAGTATGAAGACTTTTAAACACACACAGTTAAACATAGAACCTGCTCCCGCGGTTAAACAATAAGCAGCTACTTTGATGCATGTTTTTTTTTATTAGTTAATAATTTTAATTTATTTACAAAATTTATTTTTAAATAACATATTAGGTTTCATTAATTTATAAACCAAGCCTTAATAGCCTTAATAAAAGAGAAGAAGAAGTTGTAAACAAAAACTAATTAATATTCAAAGATTCATATACAAACATAAAAAATTACGAACTGATCGATAAAATTGGCACAAAAATACTATTTTAAACTAATTTATCATAATTTTAATTTGTATACTTTAAAATAATTTTCAAATAAAATTGTTTTCTTTATTACCGCCTAATTATGTCACTGATTTAATAAATTAGTTGTTTACATTTTAACAGCTTATTCTCAAGATAAGAAAACATATAGACGTATTTAAAAGAATTATGCTTCATGCATGTTTCATGTTCAAAATATGTAAATTATTTTTTTTGTGATAATATTATTGTTTATTGTATTATTCAGAAAATTAAAAATGACGAATTAACAGTTAGATAAATAATCTAATACTCGCAGGGCCGGATTTAAAGGTGTACAGGCTCTGAGCCAATGAGCCTGTCGGTGCCCCGTAAAAGTAAAAGTAAATGGAATTTTACAAAAAAAAAAAAATGAAGCGAAGAAAAAGTCTTTGTCAGTAAATATATAACTTTTATTTACTTTTTAAGAAGGTGGAGACCCATAAATTCGTTGTAGGGGCCCTGAGGCAGTAGCCCCCGTCTTCCCCCTCTTAAATCCGGCCCTGAATACTCGCATTTGTTACATTTCATATATCATTGGGTATATTAAAACTTAGTTAGTCAGTCATTCAGTCAGTGGAAATATTGACGACTTTTGGATCCTCATATCGACATTATAATATATTTTTTATATATTAACCATTTAGGAGCGTAGTATAATTAAAACTTTGACTACTTAATGCATATTTTGAAAATAAAGATGAAAGCAACAATCGCATTTTTAAAAACTTTAACCATTTTTGTTTATAGATAATAAATTTTATAGGTAATTTAATATTGTTTCACCAAACTCCTTTGTATATTGTTTTTATGTTTATGTTATGGCTGTGGTTTTTTTTTGATAAACAACTTTTTAAGGATCTAAATTTGTTAAATAAATTGTAAGCAAAATAAACTCATTAGCCTTTAATGGTTGCTTTATACGTCTGGTTAAAAGAAATTGTAGAAACAATGACTGACTACCTAAAGGAAAATTGTGACTAAAAAGGATCCTTTTTTTTCTCCGTTTGAACAATGTCCCTGTGATCAATATTCTTTTAAAAAATATTTTTGGCTTAACCATAACCTTTTTTTTTTTAGTCAGCTTAAAAGCAATTTTTTGGCAAATATCCATTTGGACTTCATAACAATAACCCTTTTAATACCTTGCTTTTGACAAGTCTATCACGAATATATATATATATATATATATATATATATATATATATATATATATATATATATATATATATATATATATATATATATATATATATATACCGCCATATACATGCAATAGAAGCGGCGCTTTAACACAGCCTCTCAATTTTTACATGTTTTAGGTGTCGGATTGGGCGAACGCGTCAATTTTTTATCGGACGAATTTACCACAATGTTTTAAATGCAATTATTAAAAATTGTGCAAAAAATGGTAAGGGTCAGTAAATGAGTTAGTAAATTAAAAAAGTAAACTAAGTTAGAAAAATCACGAACCCATCAGGCTCAAAAATGAAATATTTCTGATATCGGAGTGAGCGGACTTCATGACAGTAACCCTTACCATTTTGGCACACAATGTTTAAAAATTGTAAAATATTGTCCCCTTGTCCAACAAAAAAATTATCAATTTTTTAATAAATTGTTAATAAGCACACAATTAAAAACTAAAATTTTCCTATAAATAACTGTGATATTGAAAACAAGGTTATGTTACAAGCCTGAGAACTTTAGCATCAATTTTACGATTGTATTTTATATTCAGTTAATTAAAATTTATAATGTTTACATATTCTTAAGGATTTTCACCTATAAAGCAGCAAGATTTATTGTGTTATTAGCCATCGCCAATTTACGACTGCAATTACCTCGTTAATTTTTAAAAATACTTTATATGATATAAGTATGATAAGCTGATGATGACAAATTAACTATTTAAAAATTTAAAAAACATTACTTTTTTGATTTACCTCTCCCCTCCCTCTCTACCACCTGAAATTTGTTTTAAAAAACACACATTTTTTAAAAGTATTTATAAAATTAGAGGCATCTGCATCTATCTTGCACAAAATTGCAAAAAAATGGCAAATTTTTTTTTTTTAATTAGATATAGGTAATTTTGCAAATGTGAAATTTGTAAATAATACTTTTCATAAATTTACCTAAGAATAAAGGATTTGCTTTTAAAACCTAAGGTTCTTTTCTGTGGGAGGGCCATAACTAAAAAAATGTACCTTTTTTCGCAAATTTCATAATAAAAAATTATACAATAATCAATAAAAAAATAACAAAAGTATAAAATACTAAACTTTTACAAAAGTCAGTGACGTACATTATTTTTTTAGAATTATTAATTGATGCAGTTTTTTGTCAGATAAAGTTGCTTACCGGATCAAAACCATCGAACAGTTGTACCTGTTGTAAATAACAGGTACAGTTGTTAACATAATAATATGTAATACGTAATTATTTACAATTAGATATTGGTTTAGTAATTTGGTTATACTTTAAAAATATATAAATTTTTTAAAATTTACTCACTTTACACGAACCCATAAATGCCCATTAGCCAAATATGATTTAGGAATAAAACGCATGTGTAGACGCACTTAAACCGTTTTAAAAGTCTTACTTAATTCGCATTACGTAAACAATTACTAAGTTTACACGAGTGCTTTAAAGCGCAATAGCCAAATGCGAATTTAAATAAAACGCATGTGTTAACGTTCTCTACCGTTTTAAAAGTTGTATTTTGCATTAGACACAAATGCGACTTCGAGAATATACAATTTATCGCGTGTTTACACGAGAGGTATGAGGAAGGTTTTTAGGTTGACGTTTTTTACTATTGCCAAGAAGAAAAAGTTTTAAATACATTTGTTTTGCCTTAGATAGCCGATTATGAATTTTAAAGTTTTATATTTATTAATCGCATTTTATGTCATTAAAGTATTTTTAAGTTGTTGTATGTTTATACTTCCAAAAGAAATAAAGCGAATTTACGCTTGTTGCCGTTTACATGAGAGTTTATTTCAAATTTAACAAATCATCCACATATTAGCTTTGTTCGCGGGTTCGATTCTGAACCGGTTCTGGGACTATTCGCATGCGCAGTGAAAAAGCAGCGTTCGCGGTTTTTATTTTCACCCTTTCGGGGTCATCCCACCCAGGTCCGACGACCGCCCCCTAGGTGGTGCACTGCAGCCTGAAGGCTTATTGTACCTTGACCCCTACTCCTTCCCATTCACACACCATTCATTCCATAACTTGGATGGTTGTTGCTCGGTCCGCATCCCCGAGCAGAACACCGTGTGCCGTTGCCCAAAACACCGCTGGTGCCGGTCACCCATCCAAATTATGGGCGCGCATTCCACTGCTTAACTCCGGAGATCGACGCTTGCCGATACAACCGAAGCCGCCACAAGCGCGCCTAGCGTTCGCGGTTAGTATAATCCTGAATTTTTAGTAACAGTTCTGTGTTCGCGGGTTATAATGGAATCAGTTCGTTACCGGTTCGTACCTGATTAGCAGTCCTGGGATTTTTGTTGGAACTAAAAGTTCAGTTCGGAATTTCATGCGCATTGTCGACATGGTCAGCTGTTTTTCTGTTTTTGTGGTACAGAAATAAACCGTTGTATTACAGTTTATTTGTTTTTGCCACTTTTTATGCGGGTTATTATACCTGTTGAATATTTTGTTTTATATTTTTGTGATTCTGAGCGTATATAAACAAAGGATTTTAATTGTATTTCGTATGAATGTATGTATGCAATAAAATAAATAAAGAGTTAATTAAAAGATATAGACAATATTACAAGATTTTAGCATTTTTTGTTGTTTGAATTTTATTTTTGGTTAAATACACATACTTATGTTTAAAATGAGAGGAGGCAGGGAATCCCTCGTCTTCTGCCGAGAGACCTCGAGTGGCTTTCGACAGCATAACAATTTACCTTTTGTTTAATTTTTTTTTGTGTAGTATCCAATTTAACCATGAAAAATCCTAACCAAAAGGCTAGGTTAGAATACATCCTCAGCTGTATAGAAAATCGTTCGCGGTAAATACAAATTCCGAACTAATAAATAACTAGACATGCGCTTTAAAACAATTCTAAACCAGTTCGGTTCTGGTTCAGAATCAGTTCATTACTAGACCCGCGAACAAAGCTATTAAATGCGTTTTAATCCAATGCGAATTAAAATTTTAAAACGGTTTAGAAGTGTGTACACATGCGTTTTATTTAATTTCACATTTGGCTAATGCGCAAGGTCTCGTGTAAACTTAGTTAATATAATTTTACCTAAACAATTATTGTAATGCCCGTGTAAACATCGTAATTGGCTTATCAGAAAGTGTTAAAATATCAAAATTAATTTACGCTCTAGAAATTATTAAGTTAAATTAATTTCTACATTTATACACCTCTGTACATAATCAGGAAACTGTCGATTCGTTTAAACTGTTTTAGAAAAAAAAGAAGAAAATTATTAAAAACAAAATACTTTAAATACATGCTAATTATAATAAATTATTAAGAGAAAAAGTGTTTTCGTTATAATTATATCTTAAATATGCCAATTATATAATTTAATGTAGGCCTAGACCTAAGTTAAAGTTGGTATTTAATTAGTAATAACAGTTTTATTTTATACATGGTAACATGGTATTATTAAACTTCTAATTGCCTGTATTCCACAACTATTTATATTTTTGATTTTAGCGTTGCGTTAATTATGTCTCCACTTGATGCGTTTTTATAAATGAAATGCTTATTTGCTAAATTTTAAAAGTCCATTAGGAGTTTCTTTAAAAATAAACTGCTTCCATATGACAGGAATTTTGCCATGGTGAAAAAGAAATTGATTAAAAATACAGCCCAAACAGCATAAACTTTCTATTGAGCAATCCCCTTATAAGTAAAGCATGTGTTCACACTAGGTTTGTTCCAGCAGGCTGTCAGAAATGTTTGCAACCGTTCGGATTCTGCGCACGTCAAATTTGTCGTTCCAGCAGTGCCATGTTACTAACATTATACAATTGTTTGTTGTTCCAGCAGTAGTTTTAAAATGTTGGAAACGTGTTGGAAACTGTTTGAAAAGTTTGCAAATTTTCTTCAAACATTGCTGACAATTTTTAACATAACCTTTCTTGTATTGACGTATACGCAGTATGCACGCCTTGTTTATTTTTCGTTCCAACAGAAAACTGTTGCCAACATTTCTGACTAATGTTTGTAACAATTTCCGAGTTTTACGATTGTTGCTAACATGTTTCCAAACATTCTGCTGGAACAAACCTACTATTTCTTGACCTTGCTGCAGAGCTGGGCTACACTACCAAACAAAGGTTAAGCTGTGGAGCGGACATCGAACATCGCGAAACCCGTGCTTTACTTTATATGGGGGATTGCCCAATGGAAAGTTTGTGCTGTTTGGGAGCTTTTCCCGCGGCCTCGCACGCTTAACGCTGAATTTATAGATTGACGTTTCCGTCACTGATCGCTGTTTGACTTTTCGGCTTCTGATATGGTTTATGAAAAGGGTAAACAAAAAATATAAATTGACAAATGAAAAGTGTCATCTTCCAACTGAAAACGTCAAATGGCAAACAGAAACAGAAACGTCAATCTATAAATGCAGCTTTAAATTCGAAGTAAAACAATTCCCCTTTTCCTATACCGTAAATATTTTGAATGTAATTATACATATAAATCTTTCACTTAAATCACTTTATCTAATTGAAAAACCGCATCAAAATCCGTTGCGTAGTTTTAAAGGTCTAAACATACATAGGGACAGACCAAGGTGCTTACAGAGAAGGTGGCCCAACTTGTATATGACAGTAAACAGCTGATACCTCATTGGAGTTCCTTTTTTACCAATTTAAAATTTAAAATATAGTTTATACAATTGTTAAAGTCTTTTTATTCCACTATTTACACACAAATATAAACACGATTAACACCTTATTCACAAAACACTAAAGAAATAACGATATTTGTTTAAAAAGGATTATGCCACCTTGTCTCTAAGCACCTTGGGGACAGACAGCGAAAAGTGACTTTCTTTATTCTATTTAGTGAAGACGTATTTTCTCAGACTGTCAGATTACAAAAGCTACGGACCAGTTTATAACAAAAAAAAAAGGAATATTTTATAGTTTGATTGTTTGATGGCCTCATAAAGCATTAACTTAAGGTAACTCTTGTAAAATATTTTTTTTTAATTCGTTGCATAACATAATGGAAATTTCTTAATTAGTGCAAAAGAAAATTGAGTGCCATATAGTTTGAGAGGTCGTGTTAGCCAAATAAAGCATGCACGTTCGCTTGAAATTCCAATCCACATCAGAATTCCCGTTCCATTTGCATTTAGTATATTCCTTTACCTTGTAGAATCATGTTCTGAACCGTTCTCTGAACTGTCAATAGTATCAAGAACGGTTCTACAACATGAAAAACTGTCAAAAAATTGTAAAAGGAAACACTTATGGTGTCGTTCTGGGCGGTTCTGGAGCATAAAAGGAATACAGCAATTGTGCTCATTTGAATTTGTGCTCAAGTGTAATGACTATTTAGTGTTAATGCTGGCGACGATGACGACGTAAATGAAGACTGCGAATAAACTATTTTTATACCAAACGTTGTCCATTTATTCTAAAAACCCCAAATGTCCACTGCCACTTGAATGTTTTTTTTCAGACCTAAGGATCTTTTTTTACATTTTTGCCAAAAACTGTACAGTAAGTACCCAAAGTTAAAGGAAGATCAGCCGTTTTTCGCCCATTATATATATATATTTATTAAAAAACAAAAAAAAACTAAAACAATTAAAAACAAGTTTTATAATGAAATGCTCTTTTAATAGCTTTTTAAGAAGATAAGAACCGATTTTCTTTTAATATTTTAATAATTTATTATAATTGAATCTACTTTATTACAGGAAAAACGTATGAGTTCCGGACGCACCGGAAATGACTCTTACCTTTTTTAATGTTCACGACAAAATTTTAGCAGTTTCCATAAAATAATACAGATTGTTCATTAGTTTTTAAATTGTATTACTGACATCCAAAAAAGGCCTTTTAGTTTCACTTTAAAACCATATGTTTTAAAAAGGGCGTAAAGATAAAGAGGTCTTTTAGATTTAAATAGAATTTTTATGCATTTCTAATTTATGTCATGTCAAATACAAAACATTGCTTTTTTTTATTAAGCTTTAACTTTCCTATTTTTGTATGCCGATAACAATTCAGAGTTTTAAGGCAGAATATTCCAGACTTTGTAAAATTTCTTTAAAAACTATACTTTGATAAAACCGCACAAAACAGCTAATTAGCCGCTAGACTTTAGTTACGAGTTTTTGTCGGGTTTTTTAAATACACCTCGTTTAATTTTAAGCACCTTTAAAAGTCAGATTTTAAAATGTTGGAAACTTTTAATGATCGGTGCCTATTAATGCAAATAAGGAAAATAGGTTTTAAGTACCTCGGCCCCGGGGCTTCAAATATTATTTTTGTATACAGGGTGGTCCCTAAGTGATGGTCCAAAATTAAACAAAAAACTGCGACGTTAAAATATTGCAATTTAACTAAACTTACCTTAGTACAAAAGTTAATATTAACTGATATACAGGGTGTTAAAGTTCTAAAAATATTTAATACATTTTGAATATTCTAAGGAAACTCGGTATGTAGGGGTTTTTCCATGGGAGCTATTTATATCTGACGTTAATTTATAGGTGTTAGCTTGAGGCTTAATAGGCCATATTAATGACAACATAATTAAAAAACCTTTTGCAATATGTTTAAATCTATTCGTTAAAATCAAAATTAATTTAATTGTATACTTAAAATTTTCTTTTCTCAAACCGTTTTATTATACATACCGGTCAAGTAAAATAACACTACACATAGGCAATGTAAGGAAAAGAGACGGTCTAACTAAATACCGGCATGTAAGCATGGGTGACTAATAGCCCTTGTTTTGTTTATTACTGGCCGATAAACCAAAACCTATTGTTCATACAGTATACAGGGTCATCCAAAGTAAATGTCTGCGATTAGTGATTTTGCTATTAGTCACAATATTTTTTTTTAATTGACAAACTGGTAGCATTTTTACCGGATTTTGGGATTGAAGATAGGAAAAGAGCAATTGACAATTATGTTTTTAAGTTACATTTTATAACTATTTAGTAGGACTTTAGTAGAAATTTAAAAATCTACTTGTGATATATTCAAAGTTTTAAAAATATGGCCATCCTCAGGGATTGATTAATAGTTAACTGGCAATTTGAATTAAAACACCCTGTATGTTGTTTTACCATTAAAAATATATTCTTAAAAGTTAAAGGAAGGTACTGCAATTAAAATATTTATCTCTTATGGTTTTGGAAATAAGAAAAACCAAATCTAAAAAATAGTTCCCTAAACTAAGAGCTTATAGCTTTGAGCTATTGATATAATGGAAATTCTTCAACACAATTTTCATATTTGTTACAAACTAATGAGAGATAAACATATCAAATGTTGTAAATTTAAAAGTTTTTGGAAATATATTTTTAATGTTAATACAATGTGCAAATTGCTTTATTAACCAATTTTTTTCTCTAAAACTCCTGAAAATAGCCATTTTTCTGAAACAATTAAAATTGAAAATATCACATGCACATTTTTTTTTCAAGTCATGATATATCTTTTAAATGGTGATAAAATATGCAAAGTATTCTATTTTAACAATCTATATAGGTAGATATATATGCTTCAATTTTTTCTTAAACCATTTCTTATAATTTACTTGTTTACTTTGTTTCTTGGGATTGAGGTTTTTTTAATCTCTCAATCCCAAGAAACAAAAGTAAACAAGAGTAAATTATATATATATATATATATATATATATATATATATATATATATATATATATATATATATATTTTTATTCTATAGGCTATAGGCTATAGAGCCGTAGTGACACTTTTCCGAACATACCCGGACTATACTCAAATGGTTTTGCACTGAATAACCCCTAAAAGATCCTAAAGTTCTAAAACACCCCGTATTTGTAGAATAAATGATTGGGTCAAAATTCTTTATTATCGTCAATTTGAGTCAATTTGAATATGGTATATTATTAGCTTATTAACTTTTTATGGCATGAATTAAATGATTCAATTAACCGTCTAAAGAAATAATCAATTTTAGGCTAAAAACCCAAGCCTTTACCATTCTTTAATCACTTTTTAAAAGTTTTAAAAATATTCTTACCGTATTAAGAGAGATATGTTTTTATAAAATATAAATCCATTTTACTGTTTGATTTTGGTAATGCAGCCTAGAAATGTTGGCATCCTTTAATTTGTTATGTGCTAGTTCCTAACTCACATTTATGTCGAATCAATAATCAGCAAAAAATGAATCACAAATATTTAAATATATTAACAAAGTCCTCTGTATCGCAAACCGACACTAACCAGAAAATTAACGATTAACGTAATACACTGTATGTGGGTACCACTTTGTGCATAGGTGTAATACTATAATATGAAGTATTTTGAAATTACCTACATAGTTATTGCATGTTACTGTTACTAATAAGAAATAAATCACCTATTCATAATCAACTGGTTCTATTGAATGATAATAGAACATTGATCACAACATTACGGGTATGGGTATAATCACGTGAGTTTGATAGTTAGACTTTATTGTTGAAATATTTCTGTATTGAATTGTCTGGCATGTCTGTTGTTTTTTACAAGGTGTATTGTAGCTCTAGAGACACACTATAAGAGACAGTTTTGACAGTTCCAACCCATTGGCAGACAAACATTTTAGGGTAGCCTTATGGTCCGAGAAAGTCCAATATTTCTGGTATTAAACAAGATATGACAAAAAGTCCTTTACAAGCATTATAGAGTTTAAATAGGTATGTAGGTAATTTTTGATATATACAGAATGTCCCAAAAACAACGTAAAAAAACTTACCTCACAGCAATAATTTTCTTTGGGACACTTTGTATACATCAAAATATTTTATATTATAAGGAACTTTTGTCAGATCGTGTTAAATACCAGAAATATTGGACTTTCTCTGACCATTAGGTCACCCTAAAATATTTGATGCCAGCTGGTTAAAACTGTCAAAACAGTCTGACGTCTGGGGATTATCTTCTAATAGGTACCCAAGTAATATATCTAAAATTCAGCTTTTACAACAAGACAAAAGTTAAGTTTCAACTAATTAACCTTTAGTACCTGGTCCTTGATAGTCAAACTTTATAGTCTACCATTGCTTCTACCTACATAGGTTGGAAGCATGCACTAATAACGAACGTCTGCCGCTCATGGACTCTTGGACTAAAAACATCTCCTTTAAATAAAAAAATAAAAAAAAAAATTCCGTGTCGTCCATAAGGGATTTATAGTAAATATTTTTAAAGAAAAAAGTGGTACGCCACTATTTTGTTTAAACAAAAATTTTAAAAATTTGCAATTGCATTATTAACGACAGTAAAAAATTATTTTTGGCTATATAAAATCTTTATGTAAAACAAATAGAATATGAAATTATACAAAATGTATGTATTGTCTTTTTTTTCAATTATGTTTGCTGAAATGTTTTCTTTTGTTTTTTTGGATAAATGGAAAAAGATACAAGGTGCAATAGAGTATTTAATATGTTCAGAGAGTAGGGATTTTTTGGTTAACTAGTAATTTTAAGAACTGAGATTATTAGGTTGGCATCCATATTCCAGAGCCGTCTTTTTACTAATGGATAATTTATTTCCTGATTAAAAGAAAATGACATATTTACATAAACTAGAAAATTTATTTAATTTTTTTATTTATTAAATAATTAGTTATTTCCTTCGTTTTAAAAACAAAGAAATTAAAAATCCTTAGATGTTATGAATGTCGATTAAATTCAAACGCTTCTGATTACATTTAATAGGTATTTAAATACTAAAAATACTCTGTAATTAGTAATAAGTTCCTATTAAAGTGCTTTCAAAGGACAAAGGTGTTTGTGCCTTGATAAGATCTTACCTAGCAGTTTCATACAATAAAAACTACCGAATTAGATTTTTTCAAATAAATAAACTAACTTTAAATAATCAGATGTTTGGTTATTTTTATACAGGGGTTACCCATGTGCGAAAAAGTGTCACTACGGCACTACAGCCCTAAGTTGCGTATAAATTTAGATAGACAATTAATTGGTCAAATAGGATTTAATGCATTTAATTTTTGCCTTTTCTATATGATATTATCAAAACAATTGTTTAAAATGTCAATTTCAATCTCAATATTTAAAAATTTTATTATTTTATTTTGTACTTATGATTTTTTTTAATTGAAACTTTTTTTTATTTATTACCATTTTTTTTTGTCAAAAATAATAAAACCCATATTTATTGCCTATTCTCTTTTAATTTATGAAGTAATGGAAATATTATTTTAATCTTTATTAACCCTAAACTACTAACGTGACGTCTGGGAGACGCATGCAAATGTTTCTCTGTTTATTGCTATGTCCCGCCTTGTGTTTTAGGGTTTTTTTTCGCCCTTTCGGGGTCATCCCACCCAGGCCCGATGACCGCCCCCCTAGGTGGTGCACTGCAGCCTGAAGGCTTATTGTACCTGACCCCTACTCCTTTCCATTCACACACCATTCATTCCATAACTTGGATGGTTGTTGCTCGGTCCGTTTGTTCACCCTCGAGCAGAACACCGCGTGCCGTTGCCCAAAACCCACAATGCCGGTCACCCATCCAAGTGCGCGCGCACTTCACTGCTTAACTCCGGAGATCGACGCTTGCCGATACAACCGGAGCAGCCACAAGCGCGCCTTTGTTTTAGGGTTATAGTCTATCTACATTTAAGTTTGCTGTTGCTTAGCCTGTATACAAAGGGAATTTGTCATAGCACATTGTATTTGTTTTTAATTATTTAGTGCAAAGATCCAAATGCGTCTGAGAGACGCCACGTTAGTAGTTATGTTATTATTTTCATGTAATGGATTCTTAACAAAGTTATCTAAAATTAGTGTTTGCTCGTAATTTTGATAATTAAAAGCAATAGCAATAATGACAGAAAAATTGTAAATAAATAGGTAGAGCAGATTATGGTAAAAAAACTTTTATTTACATGAGTAACCCTACATTTTGTCACAACAGCGAAAAATCCACATGTATCTTAACGAATTAGATCTAGTATTTATGATATTTTAGAGCTGACCACAAAATCATTTAAGAAAATAATATTAAAGGAATGTCTAAAAGAAAGTCTTGCTATTCTTGTCCTTTTAAACAAGCAAAGGCAAACTGCCAACTTTTTTACAGTATAAAATTGTATATTAACTGTGTCTTAAAAATGTAGTTTTAGGGAAGTGTATTTTTTTAATGTTTCCTTCTTTATTTATTTACTAACACTTTTTGTATGTATTTATATTACGTTTATTAGAATTAATGTTGCTTTTAATGTTTTAACATGTGAATAAATAAATCTTGATCATTTTATCCTCGATTATATTTTCATGGCAAACGAAAATGTATTTTCTGTACTTTTGCAAAAACTAACTTCTTGTATTTTTAATTGTAATAAGTATTAATTAAAATAGTCCGTGGTAACAATGTTAAGTATTTAATAAATAAAAAACATGTATCAACAATGAAAAACTAATGATATTTTGCGGAGCGTCTGAGAGACGCTACGTTAGTAGTTGCGTTAGAAAAATTGCACGTTAGTGGTTAAGGGTCAATTTAAGTATTTAAACTTACCAAAATAAAGTTAAAAGCTTTTTAAATAATTTACTTCACTAAAAAGTTAATCTCACTTTATATTACTAGATATATCTCCCGAAATAACACTAATTAATTCTATTCTTGTAACAGTTATACCACCAATGAGTAACTTTCAATTCTAAAAATGTAAATGGATTAAGAACAACAATTTTTACTGTAAGTAAACCTATTTTGTTATTTACATAAGTCATTGTTCACCTTACTTATAGCTGTAATTAAGCAATAAATCCCTTAATACATGTTTATTTAAAAAAAAACAAATATCTCCATATCTTATTAACAAACCAGAACTAGTCACGAAACAATTAATATGCAAAATTTACTTAAAAAGGCTTTTGTAATAATTAAAGAAATAAATGTATGCTCCCATATTGTTTAGAGCCGTTTTTGCATGTTTATTGTTTTAATATTTCTTAATTTGTTTAACATGTCGTAAATAAAAAGCATATCTTACAAAAATAAAATAATTTAAAAGTCACGTGAATTTGGGTTGCTTCCGTAATCCGTTCTGTGTATCTTTTACCTGTAAATGCCTAAATTTTTATTGATTTTCAGGTTTTTTTTTAATATGACACAGTCATTATAAATTTTCAAAATTGGTATCTAGTTTATTCAAATGCTAGAATAATACGTATATATAATTCTTTTAGGAAGGTCGGAGCGAGGCATTTTAATCGACGGGCACTCCATCGGTTCTAGTGATTTAAAAATCAAAAACTAAAACTTTTTTGTTTATTAATAATATAATTTGTCGATGAACCTAAAAAGTAAAAAAATAAATTCGCGAAATAGAATGCTTCAATAATAATAATAATAATAATAATTTTTGACTCAATTTTTCCATCGGTTTTGCTTTTAATGTTTTTTTTTAATTTTCGGAATTTTGTAGGTTTATATAGAAAGTACTGTTCTTAAAAAAGTCGAAAGGTTAGGAAGATCTGCCAATAATTTTTTTGAGAAAAACGCTTTTAAAGTTTGAATAGATACATTAAAATTCCATGATTATAGTGACTTACCGACTGACTAATAAGAAATACTAAAAATAATGTCTTAAAATTTCAGTGACATGTTCTTTAAGGACTAAACCAACATAATATGAAATAAAATAAAATAAATCAAGATTTCACAGGTATCTCGTCCCCTCGGTCACCCCTTACTAAGTCTGTCAGAAATACCTACTACAAAAATAATGTAAATATACGCCATACAATTATTATTATTTTTTAATTAAAAACCCGTTAATACGTTTCAAAACAAAATTATTTTGTACTTATTTTTAATAATAACAAACAAATGGTATAACGGGTGTTGCATCGCAAGACTATACATAGGAGTGCCTATGTACATTTTGATACCTTTAAATATAGGCTCCCCTATTGATTTTACGAAAAAACGATTGTATTCTTTTGAAGACGTTAATAAAATAAGTCCATACACTGAGTTTTTGGTATATTCTAAAAAAGTGAATTAATGGTTATTAAAAAAAACTTTTGTTAAATTGTTGCATACCTAATACAGACCTTAATAAATCCATCAGTAATGAATAAAATGTCTTGTCAATTTTTTACTTGACGTTTTACTTTCTATTAGTTATTTATTATTATTTATTTGTTACTGGTGGATTCATAACGGTATGTATTAGGGATGCATCGGTTTTACAAATAATTTTTCTTTATTAACTTTTAACTGGTTTATTAGAAAATAACGAAATTTGAGGGTAAGCCTATTTATTTAATTAATGTTTCAAAAATAGTTTTAAACAATTTTGTTGCAAAATTAATAGGGGAGCCAATAATTAAAGGTATAAAAATTTACATTGGATTTCCTATAATGTAATACAAAGGTATAAAGAGCTTATTTTTGAGGTTAAAATAGTTGTACGCTGCTGTAACTGCTTGTTTAAATATTGTTTATTTACAATGAATATTTTGTGTTGTGTTTTTGGAAGAGGACGCTCTTACAATGACTTTAGCTCGGAGGGTGCATTTTAGAACAAATGTTGATGGAAAGAAGAAGTTCTTTTATAACCCAAAAAATACATTCTTCTGAATCTTAACACACCAGGTATATAATTTTTGTTGTTATCAAAGAAAAATGCAAAGCATCGCAGGACTCACCATAGGTGTGCCTATGTACATTTGGATACCTTTAAATATTGGCTCCCCTATTGATTTTACAAAAAAATGTATTAGATTATTTTGAAGACGTTAATAAGATAAGTCCATTCACTAAATTTCGGTATTTTCTAAAAAGTTAATTAATTGTTATTTAAAAAAAACTATTTATATAATTGTTGCATACCTTATACAGACCCTAATAAATCTACCAGTAATGAATAAAATGTCAATTTTTTAATTGACGTTTTACTTTCTATTAGTTATTTATTATTATTTATTCGTTACTGGTGGATTCATAACGGTATTTATCAGGGATGCATCGGTTTTACAAATAGTTTTTCTTAATTAACTTTAATTGGTTTATTAAAAAATATCGAAATTTGAGGTTTGGGCTTATTTAATCAATGTTTAAAAAATAGTTTTAAACAATTCTGTTGCAAAATTAATAGGGGAGCCAATAATTAAATGTGTCAGCCACCAGTCTGGCTATGCACCACTCGGTTTGTCTCGTAATTGACATTATTCTATACGGGGTATTTCAAAATGTAATACAAAGGTTTAAAGATGCTGTGACTGCTTGTTCAAATACTGTTTATCTACAATGGTAACTATTTTGTGTTTTGTTTTTGGAAGAGGGCGGTTTTACAAATGACTTTAGCTCGGAGGGTGTGTTTTAGGACAAATGTTGATGAAAAAAAAAGAAGTTTATTTATAACTTAAAAAATACATTCTTAAAATATTGGTACTGAATCTTAACACACCCGGTATATAATTTTTTAATTTTTGTTGTTATCAAAGAAAATGCAAAATTATTTTTAATAAAAAATATGGGAAAAAATAGACGTCAACTATAACCTTAAGTAACCACATATGTATTTGTGGTTGAACATTCGTAACGTCAATAAATTGACATCTGTGTTAATATATATCCAAGGCTTTTTACTTTAAAATGATGACATTATTATCTTACATTGTTGCAGTTAAGTTCCTTTACTGAATAAAATCGCCGGCTTTTAGAAAATTAGTTAATTAAACCTGTAACAAACACGTTTATTTTAAATCTTTTACGTGTTTTAATTGTATTAGAATAAATATTATGTTGGTATTAACATGATCCCTCCAGAAAAGCTTCTCAGTCTGTAATTTAACTCATTAATCATTAAATTATCTCTGAAAAATTAGATTTAGAAACTAATCCGCTAAGAAAAACAATCATTATTAAAGGGCAAAAAACCTGACTTAAAGTAAATTACAAAAGTAAATTATATAGTGCGTGCCAATTAAACTAAGCCAATTTAGTTACTTGTAAACTTATAAAAAATCCTGAAGTATGTCAGTTCTTGTTTTTAAAAAGTAAAAATTTACTTTAGTTACTTTTTATCGATTAAGATAAAAAAGTCCCCACCTTTAAATAGAGACTGTTTTACATTTCTACAAAAATACTACTAATGGTAAAAATAAAAAAAAGTTTTTTTAATGTTTAACACACCGCAGTTCAAGAACTACGTCTTAGTTCTTGAACTGCGATGTTTTTTCTTATTTTCCGTTGTAGAATCGCCCCGTAAAGTTTTAATGTCGATTGGTGCCTCAACGGTTAGGTTTATCGACTTTAGAAAAAGTACCTTATTTTTTAAGTTCTTGATTGTCTATAAAATGGCGCCATCGGCTTTGGGATATCTGTCAAAATAAAAAAGTTATGATGTAAATAAATTTTAAGTTTCAGGTAAAGTGCCCTCTGGCGACATTAAAAAACAGTACTTTTATCTTCAAATTTTAGAATCTCCAAAGCTTGATTTGTGTGCCAAATGTCTATAACTAACTAGATTGGTTAAAAAATAAATGCAATATGGCGAAAACCAAAAATTAAAATTGAACTTTTAACCCCTGTAACTTGGTCACCAAGAAGATTTCGACATTTGGTCAAAGGACTTTGTAACATTATTTTCATTGCAGAATGACCCCTTAAAATTTCCTAACGCATTTTCGAACACCCTGTATATCAAGATACAATATACAAGGTGTTTTATTTAAAAATGCTTGTTTATTATCGAACTCATGACGATGGCTATATTTTCCAAACTACAAACATTA
Organism: Listronotus bonariensis; assembly: GCA_014170235.1. Taxonomy (NCBI): domain Eukaryota; kingdom Metazoa; phylum Arthropoda; class Insecta; order Coleoptera; family Curculionidae; genus Listronotus; species Listronotus bonariensis. Next base: position 128,694 of record JACEGR010001762.1, on the reverse strand, counting down.
AATACATCAAATGGGGTATTTATTTACGGCTTTTGAGAAGATCTTCTTAATAGTGATAAAATACACAGGGTGTTCTATTTAAAAAACCTAACTTCTTGTTTATAACCTTAAAAAAGAAGGCAAGAAAATAAATCTAGATATGCTACTAAATTCTAGGTAAAAATTTCTAACAAGCTTTTATTAACATTTTTTCTTTATCTCCAATTACAAGCGGGTTACAGGTGCCTGACCAAATTTAAAAAAAACTCTGTATCTCTAAAACGAATTAAGTTAGTTATGAATAACTTTAACACCAAATTTAGTTCAAAAATTAAAATCAGGATTATGTCTATTTCTTTTAGTTTTTGCTATCCCCTGCAAGGTCAATGATAAAGCGTCACCCCTGTACATACTTCAAACTCCCTTTTTTGGCATTAAAGTGACGAAAAATGTATTTGGTTGTAAAAACAGAACTACCGTTTAAATATTCCTATTTTCCATGCACATATGCAATATTATATTTCGTAATACATTTTTATACCCACCTAAATCTGACTTAAACACTTGACACCTTCAATGCAAAGTTTATTTATAACCATGCCCACCTAGTAGGAAAGTCGTAATACCATATACTTCGTTGAAAAATTAATTTATAAACAGTTTAATTATAGTTTATATTATTTTAATTAAACGATCGGAATATTATTGCAATTATTAATTTTTGCACTTTGGATAGTCGTCTGGGTAACTAAGCGTTACAAGTTTAACGAAAATATCGGTTGTTACACTTCACAATATTATACCGAATAATCTGGTAAAAAATGTGCAAATGAATTAGCAGAGCCTCTATGTCATATAATAAATAATTCATTTAAATCTGGTGTTTTTCTAAAAATCTAAAACTAGCCTTAGTAAAGTCAATTTATAAGAAAGGAGACCAATCTTTACTACAAAACTATCGACCTATAAGTTTGATATATGTTTTTTCCAAAATATTTGAAATAATGATATAGCAGAGACAGTGGTACAAGCAGGGCAACAACTTGTTAATTATGCGGACGATACCAACATCTTAGTAAAAGAAAAATCGTTCAATGATCTTCTAGAATTATCAGACACCTGTCTGGAAAGAGCGCAAAGTTGGTTTTCTAAGAATGGCCTCATATTGAATAATCAGAAAACAAATTACATTTGTTTCAGGACTCAGCAGAGGGACTCCGAGTTTCCAGAGACAGTAGTTCTGGGCTTGCGGGAAACAGAACCAGAAAAAACTGCAAACTTCCTGGGTATTTGTCTTGATCAAAATCTTAGCTGTAATAATCATGTTAGCAATGTATGTCAAAAATTAAAATCTGTCTGTTACTCGATGCGAATGCTTGTAAACTATTTATGTGTTAGTACCTTGAGAAGTGAATATTATGCAAACTTTTATTCTCGATCTTTTGGGGAGAAACAAATGAAAGTCAAAGAGTATTCCTTGTGCAGAAAAACTTTATACGTACAATCCTTCACCTTAAGTACAGACAATCCTGTAGGGGCAGATTTCGGGAACTGAATATTCTCACTCTTTCTTGTGTGTATATCTATGAGCGTTTGTTATTTTTGTTTAAAAATATAATTAAGTTTAGGCAATATGAGATGATTCACGATCATCAAACACGGTTTACTGGCTACTCTTTGCCACAACATAGACTGACCGCAACGGAAAAATTCACTAAGGGGGTCATGCCCCCCTTTTATGTCACATCCTTTGTAACGGATTAATTTTTTTGTACCTAAACACACCTAAGCAAATATGGACATTTAATGATGATATGGCCCCCCTCGGAAAGTTGATATGACCGCTCCTGCTTAAAGTAGGTTAGATTTGACTTGGCTTGGTTTTAAGGATATATTCTTTCGACTTTCTTAAATTTTTAAAATCAGTTTTTTTCGCGATTTTGAACTACCCTGTATATCATAGGACGCTTTTTAATATAGCACTTTGCATCCCTAATAAGAAGATTTTTTTGAAAACCAAAAGTAAAAATAAAAAATAAAGGTATACAGTGTGTCTACGTAAGTTGGCGTCATATGGGAAACCTTTTTATTAATAATTTTACGAAAAAAGTTATTCTTTATAAAAGTTCTGCATGGTCCAAAACCTAAAATACAATTATCAGATATCAAATTGTGTCAGTTATCTAAGAGGCTTGTCCAAAAATTTTATTTTTGTTTAAAAGTAATATTAAGAATTAAAAAAAACTTTTAAATATGCAATTTTTTCATCGCCGAAAATATATTTTTTCTCCGAAAATCGAGAAAATTTAAGTTTGTACATTAGTGCATTGTTCATTCTTTTTGTTTTAGTAAAAATAAATTTAAAAGTTTATTTGAGACTGTCCTATGACATTTAAATAATCATGAAATGTTGTGCACTAATGTCAAACCTAAATTTTAACCATTACCGCAAAACAAAAATTATTTTTTTATTTTGTAAATAAACAAAATTGCATAATAAAAAGAAATTTTAATTTTAAACATCTTTTCTTTATAACAATTTTTGATATCAGCAAAAATACAGGTACTTTACTCTTAAGCAGAAAATACATTTTTGGCCAAAACACGTAAAGGACTAATACAATTTGATACCTGATAGTTGCTATTTAGGTTTTGGACCATGCAAAACTTTTTATTAAGAAGAAATTGTTTTCGTAAAATCAGTAATAAAAAAGTTTCTCATATGACCCCAACTGACGTAGACACACTGTAGGTAAGTCCATCAGTGAACACACTGTATTTTTGTTAATCTTTTTTCTTGGTTGTGCAAGTTATTTAATATATTTTGCCTATTTCTTGTGAAAAATTAGGGCAAACATACATTGCGCCAAATTTCCTTGCGCATTAACATAAAGAAATCCAGTCGCGCTCGAATCTGGGGCACGATTTTTGAATTAGGAAGGGAGATTTCTGATAGAAAGGGTGTAAAATTTTCTTTATGTTTGCCTTCTTTTATTACATTTAAAAGAAGGCAATTTAAAATAAGGGCCAATTTTCTCTTGGGGAGATTTCTATTCTGTTACGCTCGAAAATCGGGGCCCTGATGCGTAAATCAATAGGTCAAGATGAAAGGGATCGTTTTTTTAATTGCATAGACCGCTCTAAGATACTACTAAAAATAAACAATAATGCCTGATTTCCTAAATTTAAATGTTTTTAACAGAAAGTTATAATTTATTTTAACTATGATAAAAAGTTTGTTTAAATGTGCCTAAGTTAATTGGCAAATTAAAATCGTAAACGTTCATTGCCCAGTGAACTAAGCGGTTAAACGTTTTTTTTTAACTATCGAATTAAAATCATGTCATTTTTTGTATCATGAAAGTTAACCTATGGTCAGGGACAGTTTTTTGTGGAGTGTTATTATTTAATTTTTAGCAATGTTTTAACAAGGTGTTTTTACAAAAACCTAAAAGAAAGTTATTATTATTTTAGTTAAGTTAGTTGAGGTGTAGGTGTTTATGAACATTTTAATGTATATGTATTACAGAGCACATTTACTCTCGTTTTTGTTAATTTAATATTTTTTCGCTGTGTTTTTTACTTAAATTAAAATGTAAATTATAAAAGCTAGTTGTTCCATAATTAGAAAACTTATTCATCATTTATAACGTAACCTTTTTTAAACTGTTCTTTAGGTTTTTGGAACAAATAATTACCTTTACGTTTTAAAAAGTTTTTTACTGCATTTTTTCCAAGAAGTTAACCTATAATAATTCTCCTCTAGCAGTTCCTAACAAAGTGGTTCGCTATGTTTGCCTTCACAGTCTAACTTTTTCTGAATTTCCATTTTGTACTTTCCTTTATTTCTAGAGTGTTTTAACTATAAAACCGTTGACTTGTAGAAATGTTTTATTTTTATTAAAATTTTGAAATAAAGCCTTAATAAACCAAAGACAAGTGTAGTTTCACTATAGACTCCCAGAACAATACTAAATTTTTGGTCATTAGTTTAGACGCTGGCTTGGCTAAATTTATGAAGCGGCAAATTATACGTACTGTTTAAGTATGTACTCGATGGATACCCGCTTCATAAATTCCATGAAAACATCGTCCAAAACCGTTGACTTGTAGAAATGTTTTATTTTTATTAAAATTTTGAAATAAAGCCTTAATAAACCAAAGACAATTGTAGTTTCACTATAGACTCCCAGAACAATACTAAATTTTTGGTCATTAGTTTAGACGCTGGCTTGGCTAAATTTATGAAGCGGCAAATTATACGTACTGTTTAAGTATGTACTCGATGGATACCCGCTTCATAAATTCCATGAAAACATCGTCCAAAACCGTTGACTTGTAGAAATAGTTTGACTTGTAGAAATGTTTTATTTTTATTAAAATTTTGAAATAAAGCCTTAATAAACCAAACACAATTGTAGTTTCACTATAGACTCTCAGAACAATGCTAAGTTATTGGTCATCAGTTTGGACGCTGGCTTGGCTAAATTTATGAAGCGGCAAATTATACGTACTGTTTACGTATGTACTCGATGGATACCCGCTTCATAAATTCCACGAAGCCAGCGTCTAAGCTGATGACCAAAAATTTAGCATTGTTCTGGGTGTCTATACTGAAACTACAATTGTCTTTGAATAAACTCATTATTTATTGAGTTAAGACAACCAAGGGCGGGGACTAGTTGAGCAATTTTCACTTCATCATTTATAGCTCCTCAAAAAATAAGTCTTAGGGGCTCTGCATAATGCATACTGATGGATTACCAATTTATCCCTTAGCTTAATAGTGTCCATAGTAATTTCTTTCCTAATAAGTCCGAATTTAGGAGCTACATCTGTTTTGTTGTAGATGGTCACGTATGCCCAACGTACCCCATGGAGTGGGGTAAGTTGAGCAAGGGTATGGGGCTAGTGGAGCACTTAGAAAGTATAGTCAAATCATGGCTTGAATGTTAGAAACGTTTACAAAAAAATACATTTTAACAATTTACTGTTTATATTTATAATCTTATAGAGTCAAAACAACAATTATCATTAATAAAACAGCAACGTACCTAGCTTAGCTTAACTATTGGATTTAATATCTAGAAAGAAATGCCTTACCAATTTTTTTAAAAATTTTAGTTTGTAAATTTTATTTAAATTTTTAAAATTATAACGTTTTTCTATATTTTTATTTAAAAATGTTTTTGTTAGAAAATTTTATTTAAAAATTTTAAATTTCCATTGACTCATCTTCGTTTTTAAAAGTTTTTAGCAGTTTTATTTTGCTTCTCTTGTAATGCCTTCTGTATTTGTGAAAATTGCAGCTTTTCTTTATCTTCTGTTTGATTTGGCTTTTCTTGGACCAGCCTTTGGGTATGGTCGAACTATTTCCAGAGAAAATTTATAAGTTAGATAGGTCAGCTCGTTTTCTTTGTTGCTTGTACAAAGTTTGGGTTGCAGCTTCTTTTAAATCTTGAGGAGACTCTAGTAGTCTTACTGTTATAAGTCCGTATACTAAGAAATAATAAAAAAAAACATTTTATACTTAAAACCGTGTGGGCAACTGTAGCTCAACTAACCCCAACCTGAAACTTTAAAGGAAAAGTGAATTTATTAAAAATCCGGTTAGAATTATATCCAAAATCTTTACACATAATAAAACTGCAATAAATTTACTTAAGATTAACACTTACCTGATTGAGAACGGAATACATTTAACTATCACAGATAAAATTTTCCGGCTTGCAATTATTTAACTTTTTAAACACAAAATAAACAATGCGCACGGATACTTTTCTCGATCGCCGCGTCACCACTAGTGGTCGCACAATGAGTTCCCCTCGCGCAACCCCTTCTTTACGCTATTTGATGCTTTCGCGTGCGGTCGATAGTTTTTGAGATATTTTGATTGCCCAACTTACCTCTATGCTCAACTAGCCCCGCCCTACCCTACTTTAACTTTTAAGCTTTCGTGGACTGTTGCATGACAAAAAATATTAAATTATTATTTTTAAAGTTTTTTTTAATGATGTTACACTAAATTTGTACCTATTTTATCTATGTACCAGCTTAAAAAAAAATTTAAACTGCTGGCGTTGAGACGATTTTTAAATTACATATTTTATCCAAAATTTGAGACATGAGACCCGTAAAAAGAAAATTGTATTTAAAATCTGCTAAAGAAACTTATTTATTTGATTTTACCCCCACCGCTAGCCTTCAACGAAAATCCGACTTTTAAACCTAAATTTTTCCTCTGTATGTTTTCCGTGAGTTAATTAAAATGTTAATGTTGAATTTTAAGTTTTGTACAAGAAACTTGGAAAGTAAAAAAATTAACTGACTATATTTTTTGGAAAAAATGGATAATTTTGCGAAATTTACATTTGTTGATTAAATTTATCAAAATGGAAAAATTTAGCTACGTGTGCTAAACGTGAAACCTTAAAATTTTAATATAACTGTTTTCTTATGGAAATAATTAACATTTAATTTGTATTGTATTTAAAAAAAAACTCTACTAAATATACTAAAATATTTTTTTCTGTGCAACCGAAAATTATTTTTTGCTAATCTTTATAATAATATCGTAGATATTACTAGAAAGTGCGTACATATTATGCGATGTTGAAAGAAATATTCGCAAACCTCAGGTTTACAAAAGTAAAAGTTTTTAATATATATTTATAAATCGCCACGAGCAATTATACGCTAAATAACTAAATTAGGAAATTAGTTTTTATATTATCAAACGCGAATAAAATTGCAAAATGAAGATGTTTACCTATGTATCTTTAAGCCTTGGCAAAAATCACCACTAACTACATATTTTTCTATAGGAAAGGTATTAAACATGATCAACTTTAAATCCTTTTCAGTATTTTTAAAGAAGTTTAAAAAAATATCTTCTTAAAAATATCGTCCTAAAAATATCTAAACCTTATAGACCCAATGGCGTCCCCGTTAAAATTACTAAAATAGGTTTATATTTTGCTTCAAGGGTTTAAGGTATACCTAATACCTTACCCCTGACGAAATGGCGTAACCAAAAATAGACAATAAAATTTAAAAAACAGCAAAAAAAATTGTTCAATTTTAAAAGAAATTATTATGGTATGGCCAAGTGGCATATCCTAAATGTCTAAAAATCAATCCATGCTAAAAGTAAGGTTAAAGGATAAAATTAGTTTTTGTCGGTTACACCAAAAGTGGCCTAGAAGGTGTCAACTGAGTGCAAACTTTTGGGGGTGCATTTACATTGCACAGTTTATCTCATGAACGTAAAATGAATTTAAAGAACTATCATAATCATAACTTTTATACATTATGAAAAACTACTCTGCTCTTACACAATATATTAAAAGTTATTATTACTTTAAAAGAAATAAAATAATGAAATATTTAATATTAAGTTACTTACAATACAAAGGTTTCAATCTATAAACAAAGGTTCATTAGCACTCGGTTATTTTAATTCAATAAAATAAAATCTTAACAAGACGCCTGCTTATTGAAAATATTAACATGGAAATGGGTGCTACTGTGCAAAAATGACAGGGGGAAGCAAGTGCACACCCCTCCCTGCACCCATGCATATTAAAAAAAATGAAGGTGATAAGGAAAGACAAAGAGCCTCTTCATTTAATATTAACCATAGCATAAATATTTCTATATTTATCCTAAAAATACTTACTTTTATTAAAATAGGTGTTTTTTTTGTAAAGAGTAAAAACAAATTCTTTGTTTTTATATAAATGATTTTGCCAAAAGACTTTTTAGTACGCAAGTTGTATATTTTGCATATCTTGCTTATTTTATGCAAAAAATATGTTTTTGCATGTTTTTCAACAAGCTTACATTAAATGCACATTTTACACAAAAATTTCCACTACGATCAGACATATTTCTTGGGAAGACGGTTAGAACATACTAGCGAATGTTCCACTTCCCCCTCAACCTATATTAATCAGCGGGGGAACCCGGTTGGCAGCGGCACTTTTTTATTGCAAACATTTTAGTGTCATAAAGCAGTTAATTACTGAATTGCCTGATGAAAATTGCCAAGCACTTCTTTATGCGAAACATTCGATGTAAAGTAAATGACTGCCTCAACGTATTTATTCTAAGCAATTTTACTTATGGTATTTCAAAGTTGGAATCAAATAAGTTGTACCTATTAGAATCTTCTAAATTTAATCAAGCTATTGCAAAAATCTTTAAATAGTGTTAGTGGTACTATTGAAAAAAAAAAAAATAAGAGAAAAGCTTAAAAATGTAAATAGAGTAAATAAAGGCTATTTTTTTTTATTAAATGGGGCTAAAATTATCTCTGGGGACTTGTATCTACATTAAAACATTTCAACACCTCACATTCATAAGGTAGTTTTAAAAAAAATATGACCCAATCACGTTTGTTGATGTAGACTGAAGCTTTTCTATTTACAAATACATGTACTCAGACCGATGAAATAAGTATTTAGTGGAAAATTTTAAAAAGGATTTGATTGTTTATTGTTTTAGTAATAATAATTATTATAATTTATGTTTACAAAGATACTGTATGCTGGATACAGAATTACGATCGAAAACTTGGTACTTTTTGCTTCGCATAACGACTCGTCAATACAAAAACAGACGCAGTGTGGTACAGTTATATTAAAAATTAGAAAAAGAAACTAAAAGGAAACGTAATTTTGTGGGTTCATCCTATAAGGGAACGTAAAATTCACTTTATCAAGATTTATTGCAAGACACATCGAAATTTTTCAATTATTTGGAATCTCTATTCAATCGTTTGAGGAACCTCATAGCATTTTGGAAAGCCAGCATTGCTGTGTTTTACTTCTATCGCAGTAATCTGGGGGCGCTGTATCCCATAAACAGCTATTTGGCACCACCAAACTTATACATTTTTCATTATCAAATACTTCACGTTCCATTTCTACGTATATAATACCAATATCCAATGTCCAATTTTTACATTAACTAATCCACTACTAACATAAGACAAATCAAAAACGCCTATGTTAAACCGTATTTACTGCTGAAAAAGTCTTCGCGTCTGAACAGCTTCGTATAACATAATAACAATTTTGTATGCGGCATACGAACTCTGTCGCCGGCGCGGTGGCTGTACAATGCGTGATACAGAAATTTGGTATCGCGATACTGAACGTGTCGTCTGCACTGTGTAAAAAGTCCAATTTGTTTATATGTAGAACGTTCAACTGTATTATAAAAATCATCATTCTCCGAGGAATGTGTTTCGTGCGCTTCGGGCAACTTATGGTCCACGCATAATCGGCCTACTGAGCCGACTATTCTCTATAACATCAAAAAAATTGAAATTCAATTTTTATTATTGGATAATCCTTGACCAAATGGGCCACATCCAGCACGAAGTGCAGAAAATATAGCGGCAGTAGCTGCGAGGTGTACTCGATGATCCTGGCGAATCAATTTGGCGCTCGGAAATTGGAGCTTAAGAACAGACCATGTTAGGCGCAGTTAAGGCCAACATTTAAAGGCATACTCTTTAAAAAATAAATGTAGGATAAAGTTCTTCCGTATGATAATAAATATAACTTAATAAAGTTATTTTTTTTTAAGTACCTCCAAATGAATCACCATTATAAACAAACACAACTACATTAAACATATTATAAAAACGTAAAAAAGCAAGATATCATTACATACAGTAGATTTCTTTATTGTCCCTACCCCCTTTATTTTTTAAACAAATTAATTTACAAAACCTAAACCTCTAAAATTAATGCATAAAAGCTATATTTTGGAGTAAGATTGATAAATAAAAATTTCAAGATGGCTGCGGGGCGTCATCTTGGGAAAAATTTAATGTAAATGTTGTGGCACATCATTTTAATGCCGCCGATAGGGACCTTAGAGACCCTAGAATATAAAGCTAATACCTTTTACCCAATACAAAATGGCGGGAATTTAAACATAACCTAAAAACCTGATTTGGATGGCCATATTTTCCGAAACTAATAAGGTTAGACGTACTGTGGTTTTTCTAAACTCTTTATAGATATTTTTAATGGTGTTACTGGTAATAATATACAGGGTGGGATAAAAAGTATATTTTTTTAAATTTAATTTAAAATTTCTATAAAAAGCTTTAAGAAAATAACACATTAAGTACAATTAATTTTATTATTTTCAATAATATAGCCATCCTAGTCACTTAAATAATATTAGTAAGTTTTAAAGTGCCGCCATTTTGTGGTAGGTGAAGGTATTGACTTTATATTCTAGGGTTAAAAGTACTCGTCAGGAGTTTTAAAATCATATGCTGCAAGACCTACCTTTTATTTATTTTTTTGCAAAGAGGCGCCCAGTCGTCTTGAAATTTTCATCTGTCAATTTTACTCTAAAATATAGTATTTATGCATTTATTTCATATTTCAAAGTTTTATTTTTTTATTAGTTTTTTAAAAATAGATGGTGGAACACAAGGGTTAGTTTATATTTATAAGGTTGCTACATATCCCTCAACTTTTAGGCGGTTCGAGGTCAGGGACGCAAGGAAGGGCACCTTTGGAGAAAAGTTGGCAAGACTGGGTAAAATCATAGCTGATGATCAATCCAGTGGCGTCTAGAATTTGCACATTTCATGTTGCAGTGTTTTGGAAGGGATATTTGTTGAGAGATGTAATTCCAAATGTTTTTTATTTAAAGTAAAATAATTTACAACTTAATAATAGTTAAAAACTGTTGTGTAAACGGTTGTTCTACTAATACAATAAACTGTATATCTCCGGCACTGAACAACATGGCCGAAAAATGGGAGATGTGACGTCTTAATACGTCAAAGTAATATGGCCGAATGTCGCGACCCTATATAGACCGATTTTGGAGGAACATTAAAAAGTGATCTGTATAAAGAATAATAATTTATTACCAAAAGGTTAATAATATAATTAAAAGGCTGGCAATAACAAACAATGACTAAATATAAAAAGGTAGTAAAATAATTTTTAAAAGGATGATAAGTAATTATTTCAAATAAAAAAGAAGACTTGGTAAATTTTAAGCAACAATAATATGCAGTAATTATAAAGATCGTAAGCTGTTTTTTTTATACCAAATAATGAGCTAAATTTTCTATTTTTGTGTTAAAACTAAACTAATAAACAAATTAATGGAATAATGTTTTTGTTAGTTGTGATCCTATGTGTTAATCCTTTCTTTGTAAAATATTAAAGCCTGTGCTGTAAGTACTATGTTTTTACTAGATTCCTAGACTAATATTTTCAGAAATTTAATGTTAATATATTACCTTGAAAAATTTTCCCAACTTTGGGCAGTTGCCTTAAAGTAAATATTGACGTACTTATAGATATTAAGAAACAATCAAAAACAAATTAAAAATATTTTTAGGTATTTTGTAGATAAACAGGTACCAAAAATAAAGTATTGATCTATTAAAAGCAACTTCGTGCGTAGGTAGCATACCCACTTAATTAGATTTACATCATTTGAACACACAATAGCTTTTACTAAAATTAGGGTTTTTCATAAAGTATGAATACCTTTTTTGTTGACGACTATACGAATTTTTTTAATGAAACCAGTAGAGTAAAAATCAATACCACAAAAAATATAGATTTTATCATACCGGAAATTTTTATAATAAAAAAATAGGTATAATATGAATGAAGATGCAAATATTGAACAACTGACAAACATTTGTACTCCACAATTCCACTTTTTCATTTCACCTCAATTCCATCACAATTTCATGACACACACGTGTTTATTAAATATCATAAAAACCCTTTAACCGATTTGGGTAAGATTCAGTATACTTATTTTACGTAATAAGCCGCCTATAAAGCTCTACCTAGATTACAATTATTAGGGTCAGTGGCGTCTCAGTAGGCACAACAGCCAAATATTATTGAGAAAATATCGGCCATTTTCAATTCCACTTTTTCATTCCACCGCAATTCCATCACAATTTCTTGACACTTTTCTTTTATTTAGGATTTTAATGATATGAAGTAACAAATCAAAGCCTATTTTTGCATTTTTTAAAGCTTTTATTATAAAAAAACCTTTTATTTTAAAGAAATGCAAGAAACGACGTGTAATTAAAATAAAAATTACATATATTAACACACAATTTCACCACAATTCCACAAAAAAACCCCCAACAATTCCACACAATTCCACTTCACTTTCCCCAATTTTACATATTTCAACATAATTTCATCCAATTCCATCTGCTTGTATACCACAAATCCTCAGTGATTTTTCGCTCGTGGAGATGTATCTACTTGGTCTACAATTAACCGTTAGATGTGAAAAAGTATCAATTTTAGGTACATGTTATTTACGATTCAAATTAAAAGACACAATGTTGCAACATGGTCAATTAGCTGATAAAAATGGGTATCTAGATCTAAAATAATAAAAAAAACTGTTGTCTGCAAAGTCGGTTTACTGAAGATAGTTGAACGTAAAAACGTCGAAAGAATCATTACCTTTATCGCCGCAATTATCGTTGTTATAAACAATTGACACCACATTCACTTTTCACTGCACGCTCACTCAAGTAAGCGAGAAACAGATGTCGAACGCTGCCAAACACGAAAATTATGCTTCTTTGTCGCTCGTTCCGCACTCTCGTTTGCACTTCAAGCCTTAAATGGAACGCGCGAGGTAAAGCCGCATGAGTCACGTTTTTTGATGCGTCCGGCGGGCCCATCGAATTATAAGACGTTGTCACGTCAAAAAATATTTACCATGTTAACAAAAAACATTAGATTTTTGGTTTGTGTCTCTTTGGTTTTTTAATTTTAGGCACTCCAAGTCATTTAGGAAAAAAGCTCGGACCCGTCAATTTTTAATCTTAGACGGAAACACTTTTTGCCATGTTCACCCCCTGAACTGCAATTGTCTAGGAGTGGTGAGAATGACCCCCAAAATTTTAAATAAAAAGAGGGGTGTAATGATACCTTTTTTGAAAGGTCTCTCGGCCCTGATTACAACTGCTAAGTTTAAAGCCTTGCTATTATTTGTTTTGATATGACAGCTTGTCAAAATTTTGATTTTCCTTTTTTTTTGGATAATATTAAATTATAGGTACCTGTTAGAGCAATCTACTTTAAAGTAAAAAGGATATGATAAGGGCCGAACTTAAATCATCAAAATAAAATTACAATCAAGGGTGGGACTCACCCCTAAAATTTAAGGGTGAATCACACCCTCGCCAGAAAGATGAAATAATATCTCATTTCAAAGATTGTTTAACCCTTATCATATCCCATTAGTTTCAAGAAGCTTGCTCTTACAAGTACTACTAATCAACGTCAATAGTAGCAGATACTTTATATTTTCTGGGAAACTACTGAACCAGTCTTACCAAAAAACAAAAACTAGTAAAGTTCCTTTAAAATGTGGTATTACTTGGCCCCCTTTCCAATTTAAACTTTTTGACGCTTGTGTTGACGGAACGGAATTAATAACCCTGAACAAGTAAATTTTGACGCAAAATGTGTCCACTCAAAAATAAAGATTGACGTGCTTCACCATTTTTTTAATAAGTTTCCGAATCACGAAAGTATACAGGGTGGCTGGTTAAAATCAGAATGCAGTAAGTGTACAGAGTGTTACAGAACATTTTTAATAAAATTTAAGGTCAGATACTACAATTGAAAATATATAAAAAAAACTTTATATAAACATGGGTCTTAAAATGTAAAGCTTTATAAAAAAAATCTTTTATGAATACTTAAATATACTTAGTACTACCTACTATATACTACTATATACATAAATAACTTTATTAAAATTTGGCAGTGGTATTTCGTCACCTTAATTGTAAAACCACCCAACTCCAGTTTTTGTAAAAAATGTTATTTTAATGTCATCTTCAGCCTTATTTTAACGATTTGTAGCATTAAAAGGCTAATTTATATCTGACTTGATTAAATTTATTTAGCCCAGTGGCTTCTCAAGCGGTACTTCAGCGAATAATTTTTTTTTCTACCTTGTTTAGTTTTTGACAAAAAAATCGGTTGTCTGCAAAGTCGGTTTACTGACGATAGTTGCTATAAACAATTAACACCACATTCACTTTTCACTGCACCTTATACCTGACGAAAACATATAAATGTATTATTGTATAGCAGCTGTCCACGCAAACCGCTTACTCAAGTAAGAGAGAAACAGATGTCGAACACTGCCGAACGCGGAGGCCGATTGTGCCTCTTTGTCGCTTGTTCCGCGCTCTCACTTACACTTTAAGCCCTAAATGGAACGCCTCAGAGCAAGGTAACGCCGCCTGAGTCATGTTTTGTGGTGCGTGCAGCCGGCTCCATCGAATTATAAGACGTTGTCACGTCAAAAACATCTCCCAATTGCATATACCCCTGAATTAGACAAGAAACAGAATCATTTTCTTTTTGTAAACCATTTCTAATAATCTTTTGTAAATAAGTATATAACATTACCCACAAAAACTAAATAAAAAACCAATAACATTTAAACTACAGAATTTTCCCAATTTAAGAATATTTTATTTTATTTTTCGAAAACTAAGAAGAATTAGAAAAAAAAATTAAAAGCTTAAAAAGATTCTATTTGCCTAATTAAAATAAAATATAAAACTTTTACAAAAGCCTTTAAAATGTATGTACATACAATTCCACTACCAACTTTTACCAAAATTAAAAGGACAAATAATAAAAAAAATAAATCAAAATAAATGTTTAACACGCTCTGTATTTAAGAAAATATGTGTTTTTAAACCTACATATGTTAATATGAACTTTTTTTATTTATTTATTGTTTTCTGATCTGAATTTTTTTAATTACAATCAGTAACACCCTGTATATTATTATTAAGTCTAAAAATGCATTTATACATTTTTGTTTTCATTAAAAAAGTCATGTAAATAGCACCCTGGATGTGTTAAAAAGTAACAGTAAAAGTTAATTATTGTAGATTTTTTTATTAATTATTAATTTGATAATTTATAATTTAATAATTAATAGAAAAAATCGCCATCAGTACTTGTTTCTTTGTCGATTATCGGTTTTCTTAGCTAAAAGTAATTTTAAATCTTGTTGTCTAAGATAAGTGCAAAGGTATAAATTTTTTTAGTTAACCTAAATAAAAAACAAATACAAACCGCGCCAATATTTTTCTTAAAACCTATAATGAAGAAGGTGAAACTGAACAACAATTTTAACAGCAAAAACGTAACAACAATCTTCTACGTATATTAAAAAATATTTACCAGTAAGCAATTAAATAAAATTGTAAGACACAGCAAAAATAAACTATAGACATATCAAATTTCGATACTAAAATTAGCTTAAATTACTTACCTATTACGATTATAATGAATGTCATAAGAAAAGGATAATGTACAAAATCAGCTGATTTTGTACATTATAAATTTTATTTTTAGCAAAACAAAGTTAAATATTATTTTTTTAATAAATAATTTATACATGTCAAAAAAAAGGATAATTATATATATTAATAAATACAAAAGATAATTTGTGGCTTTAATGTAAAATCAGATCTACACGTTAGTATTTAGGCCTTTAGCTCTCGTGGATTGTCCAAAGATAAAAAAAGAAAAAAGTACGCCACTGACTTTCTATGCAGCAGACGAATCCCGCAAAACAAAATTGCCAAACTTTTTTATGACCTACCCTGTATATTTTAGGGTTACTTCTTATGACAATGAAAAATAATTATTTCAAACAGAAAAATTCCTAGGATTTTTTTGTATCTGTACTCTAAATGTTACTTTTTACTGTAAGAACCACCAATATGTACATATGTAGGTCAGAAATTTATTTTGGACACCTGTTTACTGAATTGAATTAAAAAACAACATTTATGGCGGGTTTTTAAGTTAGGTTAGTAAGTATGTATCTAAAATAAACTAAATAGCTGACTTACTTATTAGTAGTTCTTACAATGTAAGGTAATTAATTGCATGTTATTTGTCCCTTTAACAGTGACAGATTTATTTAAAAATAATTAAAACCAAAATATTATTTTCTTTCTTTACTTTTAGTCGTTAATAGGTATACTAACATACTGCTGATACCTTAAAAACCAGTAATAATTGACGT
Source organism: Listronotus bonariensis (assembly GCA_014170235.1). Classification (NCBI taxonomy): domain Eukaryota; kingdom Metazoa; phylum Arthropoda; class Insecta; order Coleoptera; family Curculionidae; genus Listronotus; species Listronotus bonariensis. Next base: position 112,611 of record JACEGR010001762.1, on the reverse strand, counting down.
ATAGTGTGTTATATATTTTTGATGCAGAATTTATTATGAAGTCAAAATTTGTTAAAGTGTATAGGGTGTTCCATTAAAAAAAACCAACATATATTTACGAAACAAGAACTGTCAAATTTTGACATTTGTGACATACTAAAAGGGCAAAAAAAAACGGTTTTTTGATTTTTTGGAAATATAGCAGGGATTTTTTTATTTAGAAACAAATCTTTTTTAAGTCACCCTGTACATTCAACATACAATTTTTTTTTTAATAATGTTTTTTATTAAGCAGGACTTTTAAGAAAAATGAACTTTTTTCGTAAAGTTAATAATGAAATAGTTTCCCAACTGGTTAGAACTTCCGAAGAGACGCTGTATAATAATCCATACAAAGACGTTGTAAGGTTTGGTCACACATGCACTTTTCATGCCCTCAAAAATATAACAAGCATTTTTGTCAACTCGAGTCTATTGTTTTATGTATGTATATCTGTTTGTTTAAATAAAACAGATTTTCCTATTTATCTCTGTTCCTTTTTATCCAAACTTTGAGTGTAGTATAGGTAAAACTGTGTTACCCTATTTGTGAAGGTTTATTTTACGATCAGGTGTAATTTAAAGCGTAGTATAACAGACTCATATCATTACTGCAATTTTATTAAATACAAAACTTGTTGCACTGCATCCCTATATATTTATTTCACCAGCGAGACACACAGCTACCGGCTCGTTGCGGTTATTTGTAGCCAAACCTTTAATGTTCCTAGATTTAATTAAAGGTAATATTTTGGGTTAAAATAATTTTTATTCAGCCACAACAATAACTTTATATTTTATTATTCTTAATTATTTTTATGGACTTTTTAAATGGTAACAGGCCACCAAAACAATTAATTATTATTAGTTTTCCGACATAATAATTTTAATTTTGTTGGCTGTTACCAACTTAAAAAATAAAAACACAATTTATTTTTCTGTGGAAAAACGTGTATAAGATAACTGCCAACAAAAGCCTGCCTCGAATTATTATCTTTAATATTGATAAAAAATAAAGAATAAAACATAATTAAATAAATCTACTTTAGTATAAGCATACACAGCTCAGTATTAATTTAACGATTTTTTATTTTATTTTTTTTATACAATGTAAGGATTTGTTTACTGTACGTAGTCAATTATTATTATAGTAGTAACCTTTTTTTTAAAACTCGTGCGAAAATTTTAACTTTGCGCACCCAATTTTATGTTCTAAAATGTTTAAAATTGTTTATTAATTAATATTTTAAATGGAACACCCTGCATATTTTTTAAAATTTAAATTATTTAAGTCATTTATGACATTAAATCGTTAGTATATCCATAGCCTATCTTTTTGGTTTAAGATAATATGGCGTTTTAAAATATCCAAACGACCTCACAATTACAATTTATTGTGAAAACAAATAAACATTACAAAAATTTAAAATGTTTAAATTTATTTTTTAAAGACTCTACCCTCTAAGGCCATTATAATACTACTTTCTTTTTAACCAGAAGTGCTTTAAAATTTAAATTAAGTTATTTCTGATATAAAACCTGATTGTCATTGATTTTTTTTTGAAAATGGCGTTTGAAAAAGTTCAGCGACTGCACAATATCCATGAAACTGTTTATTGTGCGATCGTTCGAACTTTTGAAACGCCACTTTCTCGACAACAAAAAAAATAGGTTATGTTCCTTTGAAAAGTATAAAAACAGTGCAAAACAGCATAATAACAGAAAAAGGTCTTAACTTTACATATACATCTTTCTTCTGGGAGGCCAAAACACCAAAAACAATGTGTATGTGTAATGTAATCTACACCCCACTTCCGCCAAAAAGCCTATTCACAACCCCCTGGAGTTCCCCCAATCCGTTACGGCTCTGCGACCGGTTAAACAGGAAGTAGTATTAGATCTGTTTGTAGAGAAATCACAAACTAGTCAGCGCCAATCAGATATGTACACAATTTTGTTCTAATTTAGTGGAGTTTATAAGATTATGAAACTAATTTAGCACCAATTCTATTAAATTTATTTGGTGCAAGGCCTGTCAAGCGGTATCTGAACGAATAGTTTTGATAAAAATGTACGCCACTGACTTTTAAATTTCTTTGGACTAGGCAAATTAAAATTTAGTTTTTTTAAACAAGTTTTTTGTATCTTGCTTATTTTTGAAGAAAAAAATCAAAATAATTTATCTTATTGCAACTTTCTGGATACACAAAACAATAATTTTTAGTAACAATTATGCAACAGCAAAAACTACTGAAATAAATAACGGTATTATCATAAAAATTTACAAAATTATACGTTTTTGAAATTTTTTACTGAAAATTTTAAGTTTAACACTCTTGGCGACGAAGAATTTATATAAAACTTTTGTGTTTTGACTTTTTAAAAAATGTTATGTTAAATTTAATGCACTGGGGGTCAAGTTATAACTTTACACCTCCTAACTTAAATTTTTATAGTTAAAATTTAACAAAAATATCAGTTAATTTGGTTAATTCTGTAATTTTCAAATCAGTGATTCGATTTTTATTATCTCACCTAATATGCAGGGTACGACAGAAAGAATAAACCATATTTATTACGTCTATCTTGAATAGTTTTGGTAATTGGCAATAAAAACAATTTTAACAAGCAATTATTGTCGTAATATACCTACCTACCCAATAAAAAATTACACTTATTCTTCAGATGTGGATGGCCATATTTACAGAAACTAACAAAGATAGATATATCAAATGTAGTATTTTTAAAGCTTTTTAAAAGATCTATTTCTTAGTGATATATTTGGTGTTTCATTTAAAAAAAAAACTTCTTGTACCCTGTACATCTTAAGAAATAACAAAAAATCTTACTGATTTAAAAGGTACGGAATCAACCCAACAAACATATATTTTTATTGACTTTTTACGATAGAAAATAAAAGTTAAGGGCGGTGTAAATTTGTTATTTTACTCCTGTATATTTTGCAATAAAAAGTTGCATTGGAAAGGTGATCTGATATGATCGTCTAGGTATCAACAACTCCAATCATTAAAAAAAAGATTAAAATATGTCACTTACCTAAACAACTAACAAAACCTTTTCTAGCACCTAATTAAACTGCTGCGTTCCACAATTAGCAGCAATAGTCCGTTCTCTGGAGTTTTTCTTTTTTCCTTCCGGGACACCTAGACTTAGTAAACTTCTCGTTCAAGAAGTCCCAAGGAGCACTTAGTACTTCCAATTCACTCACTTCGATATCCACCACGCTTTCCAGATCTAGATCTATTTTAGGACCCAGTTTGCGATACAGATTTTCCGAAAAAAAAATTGACGCGCGCACCAATAGGTTCACCGGTTCAGATACCTGCTGTAGAAGGGTATGTGAGGTATATCAAGCAGAAGTACTAGTATGCACTACGTACAACCGTTGAATGGATACTGAGAGACAGCGAGTGGTAGTTGGATCCCGCAAGAGTAGCTTTTAGGCGGTCGGTTCACGTGCTGTAGAAGATGACGTTAAAGGAAAGCTCTCTGAAGACAAGGAGTACCGTCTCGCAGGATAATCCTGCGGTAATAAGCTTTGATTGGGTTTACACCGTTTTGTTTACTTTGGTTTACTTTTTAATAACCTACATTTTTATTGCTAGATTGGATGTTTAAGAATTTTTTATTTCTATACAATATACAGTATGTCGAAGATATGCTCTGACAAATAGTTTAGGCGGATTCATTTATTTAATGGTCTTTTTTGATGGGTACACGCTAGAAGTCTATCTAGAAAGAATGGGATCGCTTCAGTCCTGGATTCGGAAAATAGCTGGCTGAACCTGTTCAGCTTTATTGACCCTGAAACAAAACAAAGAAAGAAAAATCCCAAAACTCTAATTAAAAACCATATTTCGGTTGCAAGTCTGCCACCGTTGTCAAGTTAAAAGTAAGTAAAAAATTAAAATAAAAAAATATATTTAAATAAAAAATCGACTAACATTAGATAATTTTTTATTTTAATTTTTAACTTAACTCTAACTAGACAACGATGGCAAACTTGCCATCGAAACGTCGTTTTTAATAAGAATTTTTGGGTTTCTCACTTCTTGGGTTTTTCTGTTATTATTTTGTTTCAGGCGACCGGCCAGTTCATAGGGGTCAATAGGGTTGAATAGGATCAGCTCGCTATACCTTGGGACCAGGACAGAAGCGGTCCCATTCTTTCTAGATAGGCTTTCTAACGTGTACCCAACAAAAAGACCATTGTCATATAGTGTGTCCTCGCATGGACTTATCTATACCTGTAAAATTTGTTATTTTTATTTTTAAGAAAACCTATTTCTCATTAAATATTTTGCTTTATCTGAAATGCTAAAAGCTATAATAAAAATCGCCGTAGGGTAAAGAGGGTTGTTTAAAATCGTAAAATTATTACTTTAGAAAATATCCAAAAAATATATATTTTTAATTTAGTGAAATCAACTTTTTAGAATTAAAGGGTTAAAAGAAATTGCTTTATGACATACTGGAAAATGTACCGAAATCTCATTAATTTTGACTTTTTGTTAAATAAATCTTTGCTTTTTGCCTTACTTGTTCAGTATGTATTATTAAGCGATAAGTAATCATAGGGGACAAAATATGTAACTTTTTTATACAATTACAATTGTTTCAAAATTAAATGTTTCCGATTTTTTATTTTTAAACATAATTTTTTATAAATTTGAATTACCTTGTATATATTATGACGATTTTTATTACAGCGTTAAGCATTTTAGATAGAGCAAAAAATTCTCTAAACAATTACTTTTTCCTGAAAAGATAAGAATAAAAAAATTCAGGCACAGTTAAGTCTACCCGTGAAAACACTCTAAACAGTGTAACCAAAATTTTTCGAAACGCTCAAATATCTCAGAGAATTTTGAACCAAACTGGCCGAAACTCGCTACTTTAGGATAAAATCATACTCTGAATTTAGTGTTGATATCGCAAAAATCAATTTAAAGTTTTTAAATTTTAATGAGATACCTATTTTCTATTTTATTATTGGATTCCTGCTATCTTTTTGCTATACAATAATATAAATGTTAATTTTCCCCTTTAAGTTTTAGGTATATAAAAAAAATTAGTAAAAATATTGGGTAAGTATTACCATTTACACCTTAGAACTTTTAAACTGGTGGTTTTTTTCATTAACCTTAGAAAAATAAAATTTCATCCATTAAAATTTATTGATAATTTAAACCTTTACGGATCTAAGTTTTAAATGAACAATTAATAAAAGAAAGTTAAAAAATAATAATAATAAAAGTTTATTCTGTTCTTTACTTTTTTAAAAAATGTGATTTTAAAACATGTTAACTATAGGTTGGTTTTTATTTGTATGTGCTTATTATTGTTTTCATACCTATTTATATTTTAAATGTGCCTTACTCAAAAAGCTCCTTGTACCGGGTATTAAGCTATAAATTTACACTCCCTTAACTTTTCTATTCTTTATCGTACAAAATAAGTATATTACCCAGATTTTTAAGTTAATTATGTTGTTTTAAAATCCCAATCTAATTTTTATTATTTTTAAAGGTGTGCAAGTAACGACAAAACGTACGATTTTTTTATCCTATAATGATTATATTTTATTATATATATTACTACATAAGTTCTAAACTTACTGTTTACAGAAACTGCTGAAAATTATTTAATTAGAAACCAAGGATCTTCATTAGTTTAGGATAAAAAACCAATATAAGGATAGACACATTAATTAGGTATTTTTTTAAAAGTCTTTTTAACAATTTACTTAATGGTGACATACAGGAGATAATCCCACCGGTGCAAAAAAATTACCCCCGAAGAAATCTGTTATTGAAGTTATGCTCCATATTGGTTAGACGGATTTATTCCTTTAATGGTCTTTTTTGTTGGGTGGGGCTGAACTGGGTAAGTTCGCTTTACCCCGAGACCAGGACCGAAGCGGTCTCATTCTTTCTAGATTGACTTTTTGCTTCTACACAAAAAAGACAATTAAAATTAAATTGTCAAACCATAACTGTTAATGTAGTCTCAAAGTATAACTACTTCTATGTTCGGTATTTAAAGGTTTGCTCTTCAACTGAGCCAATGTTGAAAATGAATTTTGAAACTGGTTAAGTTCTACATAGAAAATGAATTTATTTTTGAAAACAGTGATACAATTCTAGTAGTTGAAGTAAAATTATGGCAAGGTATCAATAATGTTTTCAAAAATGCTATCGATGCACTTATGTTTCCTGCAACGAAACAATTTTCCAAATATATAAAGAAACTTTAAAAAATTTTTGCCACTCTTCCAGTTACAAGTTGCACAAATGAAAGATCCTTCTCTACCCTCCGTAGACTGTTAACTTATTTAAGAAGTACGACAGTTCTAATCGTCTTAACGGCTTAGCACTATTAAATATCCATCCTGATATTATAATTTCTCCCGAGGAGGTATTAAATGAAATGGCTAAAATTAAAAGATGGCTAAATATAAATATTTAAAATTTTATTTATTCTAATTTGGATTTGTCCTACAAATAACATGTAACTCTCTCTGTTAGCTGTTTTTGTCACTTAAATTTCCCAATCCCCCCTCCCCGGTAAAACATCCCTGAATTCAACACTAATCACCAAATTCTATACACTTACATGTTTGTGTATTGTCAGCAATTTTTGTGTAGGGTAAAATTGGCCATAGCGATAAATGGAACAGCAAAACTATAGAAGTACCATTTGTGGCCATGCTATGGCTACAAGTGGAGCATATGAAATTCATTTGTGGGCATAGTACTTATTGATTTACTAATATGGTGGATCATTTACACGTATACAGGGTGATTCTTAACCTATACACATAAACTTGAAAAATTAGTGCTTAGGACAAACAATGATTGGTAATGAAAACAAAAGTTAGTAAAATATTTGTATTTAGGGAGATATTTAATTATTTTAAATTAAAAAAAAGGAATTCTAAACACGAAGAATGACTAATATAGAAAGAGCAGAGTAGTTAACATAAATTTTATGTCAGAAATTATTTGTTTTCCATGCAGTTTTGTCAATTTGGCTAGGCACTTTTAACTTCTTTGTTATCAAAGATAAATAAATGTGGTTTTAGGTAGGATGGAAAAATGCCACATTTGATATATCCAATTTTTAAAAGTTATGTACATTTTATAAATATGGCATCTTCAAGAATTTGTTATAAAAATATTATTTTTTAATAAAACACCCTGTATATTACCAATAATTTTTTTTTTTAAGAAACTTTAAAAAAATATCTTTACATTTGATATGTCCATCTCTAATAGTTCGGAAGATTTACTTATTGAAATCGAAATAGTAGTAGGTATAATAGGTTAAACGTATAAACGCACGAAGGTTAGTGCTTAAAGGTTGCCAAAACCGCGGAAAATTATTATCGTATTAAATTTGGCGCCCGAGCGGGGACTATATTTTTTAACCACGACAACTGTATATCTTAAGAAATACTGCCCAAAGTTTAAATTTGACCGTAAATCTAGTTATTCTAGATAGAGAAAAGCTAAAAAAAACTCCTGGAATCGTACTGCGCATGCGCAAACTAAAAGTTGACAAGACACCTTTTGTGCGAATAAATTGGGGTCGCTCTCACCGGATTTGTGGAAAAGAACTTTAAGTACCGTATATTTTGATCCTTATAGTAATTTTTTAAAATTAAGACCGTAAAATGAATAATTTTAGGTTTATATTTGTCTCATACATAGTTATTTTTAAAATCCGTAGTGCGCATGCGCCAAACCAAAAATAGTTCCATACCTTCTTTTCGACCAAACCAATAAAGTGGAGTTCAAATACGGTAGTATTTGTAGATTTTGTAATTTTATTGACCATAGATCTATTTTATTTTGTTTATTTATACCCGAATATAATTCATACATAAGCTCGAAGAACTGATGTTTTTCAAAAACCGCGAAAAACTACCGTTATAAATTGAGTATAGTATGCTTATTAGTATAATTTTTAATAAAGAAACAGATGTCAAATGGGATATTTTCTTAAAACTCTTTTTTGGTGGTTATTTAATAAACAGGTTATTTCACTTTAAAAAAGATAACAAGAACAGGTTTGTGTTGTAACTTTAAAAACAGTTAATGGAAAAAATATAGGTGCGCCACTGAAATCTACGTAAAACTCCCTAAATCTTTGCTACCTACAACTTATTTCTATCTGTAATAAAAAAAAGTTATAAGTGCCTCTCCAAATTAACAAAATGTGATAAACACTCTGTATATACAAAACAAATTAGGTTAGCTGTGATTTACTTCCACCCCTAGGTTTGCATTAAAAAATGCCTTTGTATTGTATTTTGTTGAGATAAATTAAAAACAAATAATATTTTAATACAAAATTGTGTAAATAATAATAGTTGCTTAAATAGCACATAATATTTACTATGGGCACAAATGGTGCATCTATGGCCACAAATATTGCAAAAGCAGGTAAGATTTAATAATATTATTATTTTTTTATACTAAAGTAAAGGTTTTAAGGTTTGAATCTTTTATAATTCAATAACTGATACATTAAGAATGGTATTAATATTTTGTTAGGCCATACTTCATTCAAATTACTTTAATTCTTCATAAAGAGTTGCTTAAAGTAGCCAGAAATGGTACATCTACCATACTTTATCCTATTCTTAGTCTACGCGTTTTTGATATACAGTGTGTCCACGAATGGACTGAACTAAACTATACCTGTAATATGATATACAGGGTGCTTGAAAATCGCAATAATATTGTTTTAAATAAATGAAAAAAAATTGAAAAAATATATTTTTAATAATGCTAGATTAAAAAGCATAAAAAGTTACTTAAAAAGTCTTTTCCTTTTTTTAACGCTTATAATTACTTGGAAAAATTAGGTGTAAACCAAAATAAATGTTGGATTTTTTTCAATAGTTGATTTTAATTTTTATATGCTTAGAATATCAAAAAAGTTAAAGTGTATGTATATAAGTAGTTACACAAAAAGAAATGGTATATTAAACAAACAGTTAAAGTTTTATTACTTTTGCACGCTATTTAAATAAGTAGTAAAAAATATTTATAACCATATTTTTTTATTTCCCAAAATAATAGTTTCATGATTTTAAATCTTCGTGTATAATATGAGGTAATTTTTTAACGTATTTATTCTAAAAAAATTATACTATTTTTTTCACCAAGTTAAAAAACATTTTTTTTTGGTTAACCATAATTTTCTTAATAAACCATAACCAAGGGAAAAAATATAAAACAGTTTTATTAACTTTTTTACGATTTTTCATTTGGGTGGTCTTAAAAATATGTTTTTCTGATTTTTAAATTTTTTTAAATTAATATTTTTGCGATTTTAAATCACCCTTTATATCCTACGGCTAATTTAATTAAGGCTTCAAAACGTTTAAATAGTTCTTTCCATCAAAAGCTACCCCAAATCTGCAGGCAAAAAACTACTCTCTGCCGCCCCGTCGGCTTTTTTAGTAAAGCGAGGCACACATTTTGCGTCCTTTACATTTTTTTTGTAAAAAAATAACAAAAAAGCAAAAAAGTCCTTGCTTACAGATCGTGCCTTTTTCTTCCCATAATGTAGCCCTTTCCTTATGGATAATACACAAAACTATCCCAAATGTAAAATAAAAAGCAAAAGAAGTCCTCGCCTCTAACAATCACCATTGCTATCTTCTACAGTTTTCAAATTCCCAGGCCACCTTGTTTTTATAAAGTGGCACCCGAGGCCCTAGATCCGGGCCTGATAAAAAGTCACTTAGTATTTAGTTTGGAATCAAATTCTTGTGTAACAGGACCCACTTTAACCAAGTTTTTACATAAAAAGTTTTAAAAAAAAAATAGGATTAAAAATTAAATTGCGAAAAATACAAAAATCATAATTTTTTTAATAGAAACAGCCAACAAATATTTTTTATTATTTTTACCATTTGAAATGACGGTACGTTTGTGCAAAATTCAATAAATGTAATTTAGAAGTCTATGTAATCTTTTAATAGAATACTGGCGGCAAATAACCTTGTATATAACACACCTATAAGTTTTTTCTTAATTAAAAAATATAAAAACTTAAACCGACAATAATAATTATGTACAAACTTTGATAAACGCCTTCATCGGCATCAAAATACAACCTGTAATACATTTTTTTAAAATTGGATAAATACATTTCTAGTAAATCCAAAATAGGTACCAATCATATATTGGACACAAAAAGATACATTATGTTAAAAAAATGTCCATTCAAACACAATTTTTAATGGAATATAGCAGCTCCCAGAAGGGACATTTTAAAATCCTAACTAGAAAACATTTGCATAAAAAAGACGTACGCCATAAATGTCGCGTTTTTAAATAAAAACCTTATTTATAAATCGATTTTTGGATTTTATGATCAGTTCGAAAAGTTTTTTATTCAGAGTACTATAAGTTTATCTTCAACTGTTTTTGAGTTATTGATGCTTAAAAAGTCATATTTTCGGCTTATACATTTTTTAAATAAAATATATCAATATTAAATAAAGGTAATGCAGGTGAGCACCTGATACTTCAAAACCATTAAGATTTTTACCTATTAGTAGATTTTAAATTAGTAATAAATTATTCTTTAGTGAAAAAACTACAGATAGTAAGTAATGCTTTATTTTACAAGTGTCAAAAAGATGTCAATGAAGCAAAAAAAAACTAAAATTAAATCTACTAATAGGTAAAAACTTTAATGATTTAGAAGTATCAGGTACCACCTGCGTTACCTGCATTTTATACTTAATATTCTTATTTAATTAAATCATATTATAGGCCGAAAATTTGACTGATTAGGCGGCAATAACTGCAGATAGACATACATACTGGTTAAGCAAATAGGTATGGGGATATCGGCCAACGGTAAAGCAACAACAAAGGATGTATGTGACTAATGCAATCCGAAATGCTTACATGCGGGTATTTACGTTAGACATCTCTTTTCCTTACATTGCCTATGTGTTAAGTTATTTAGCTGATCCGGTATAGTACTCTTATTAAAAAACACTCAGAACTGACCAAAAAATGTATTTATTTAGTTAGTCGTTTGTTTTTTCATGCAATTATTTCTTTATTGTGATTTTCAAATCTCCGAGCTAAATCTTCAATTGGCTATCTTAAATTAAAGTAAAAAAATACGTCGTTTTTTCTTTTAACAGGAATACCCTGTACTAACCAAAATTATTTTGATATTTAATCTGACTGTTAAAACATAAATCACCTTCTTACCCTTAAAATAAAATCAGGTATCGAACCGATGCTCACAATATTAATATTTGTCATAGGTATCTTTGTAACCATCCCCCTTCACAGAAAAGAAATTTTTAAACGTTCTTTCTCTTATAATTCTGCTGATTATACATAAACACAAAATTTTAGATACCTGTCTTAGTCGTGTAATAATTTCTTTCTTTATCACCCATCTGCTTATCTATTGTTTACTTTCTTTGCTGTTTCTATTATAACTTTATTTAATTTATTCCTTTCTAAAACTATTGTAATAAGAACTTACAAAACGTTCCCAATAAAAGACCATAAAACACTTTCGACAAAGAATATTTATTAGGGTCCAACAGCACCCAACTTCTGTTTGGGATGCTGAAATTCCACCCTTTAATTCACTTCTATATAAGAATATCATGTTATTATTTATCTTTATGTTTGTAAAACTACAGAGTGAAATAATAAACGTTTTTAATATTAATGTTATTATTATTAAAAAAGTTGTAGGGTCCTTAACACCCACTATTTATGATTTTTTTGGAATCTCTAAACCGGATATAAAAATTACCCACAAACTATTAAGGAGATCACTTAGTTTTCCCCTTTTTCAACTTTTTGACGTTTGTGTTGGTGTGGGCGGGAGATACACCTAAACAAATAAATTAGAACAAAAAATTTGTCCTCCTAGTCCTTTAAATGAAAACTAATGTTTTTTAGATTTTTTTATAAGTGTACAAATAACAAAATTATAAGAGGGTTGCTCGCTTTTACTGCACTTTAAGCACACTCTCTTTCTATTTTTTTAACATTGCCTTCCCTTGTTTTTAATTAGTTAATGTCATATACAATACTATTTTAAACAGCAGTTATTTAAGCTGAAAATGGTTGTGCTTACCAAGTTTATTTACCATAAGTTATTGTTAATCAATTTTAATTAAGAAAAACAGCTTGGAAAGTTTATTACTTAAACGGAACTTTACCAGGATGTATGGAAAAATAATTCGACAGACCAAAAGCATTTTGAATTGCAAGATATTTGTGAATTAAAGTTTATTGTAAATTTAATTATATTTGGCAATTGTTATGGTATAAAAATTTTTCTTGCTAAAAATATAATAATACTCAATTAAGCAGCCATTTTCGGTTAAACTCAATTAAAAAAGTTTTAGTGTGTTTAAAATTATTAAAAGTGGCATATAAAATTTATATCTTTACTGATTTATATCTCCTTAAAATTTTGTCTAACTTCTGTTATACGCATATACGTATAAACTGTAGGGGGCTAAAGAAATAAGAGGAAGAAAGAAATAAAACTCCATTAAAACAAATCTTATTAAGCTTTAAATCCATGTTAATATATGCAAATATAGCAAGCATTGATGATGAACTTAACTGCATCTCCGTTTCTTGAAGCTGCAACATTCCAGTCCAAAGTTTCTATCCCTAATATCTAGGAGAGACCTACTTTAGGAAATGAAAGCTAAAGTTAAATTAACACTAAAAAACCAAAAAAATTTAAACAAGTAAAAAGATAATTAAAAATCGACGTTTCGGTGGCAAATCTGCCACCGTTGTCAAGATAAATTGAAATAAAAATAATAAAAATAAAAATTTACTATTATTAAGGTTTTAAAATTTAAAATTTTTATCTTTTTTTTAGGATATTCTGAAATCTTTGACATTAAATGTCAAAATATGTTTGTTTGGTTATAGTGTCATAGTGACATAGATAACTGGTTGCTGGTGTATTTATTGTTTATATTACAAAAAAGGTGAATAGTTAGTTAATTTTTAGTCTTCCTGAAGATACTTCAGTATCAAGCAAAGGCAACCAAGTGTTATTTAAATTAACTGAAATTGATGCTACACAATTATCTTTATTTAATAATATATACACTTTCTTTGATTTTGCGTTTTTTAGAACAAGTTTCCTTTGCTAAAATGCTCGAAGCATCCCAGTTTATTCTATGATTGTTATCAAATGCGTGTTGGCGATTTTTTGATTTATGAAATTCTGTGTTTTTAATGTATGATCTGTGTTCTTTTATGCGTTTGACTAATGGTCTACAAGTTTCACCTACCTATATAAAACTTATTGCATTCACAAGGTATTTTATAAAAGATGACATTTTTGTATTTTCCTTTAAGTTGTATGGTTTTGTTTTTGTTAATTGAGATCTGAGTTTTAATAAAAATTGGCAGTGTGATGTGTAGCATTAAGAGGCTTATTTTGCTTTAACTATTTCTTTTTCTATCTTGTTTAGTTTTTAAGAAAAAAGTACACTAAATTATATACCTTTTTGCTACATTAGTATAATGTAAAAGTAATGTATATAGTGTAAAAGTTTTGAAAATTATTTTTAATAATATTTAAAAAATAATTTTATTACATTTAAAACAAAAATTATATTAAGTACTATTAAAAATAATTAAACTAACGAATTTCCCAAACTACGTGTTTTTAAATGTTTCCCGTGTTTTTGGGTGGATCAGGGATATAAAATTAAATGCATTTTTTTATTTCAACAAAATTTAAAAGAAGTGTAAGAGCCCACAACGATGTAATTTTACTTGTAGAACAAAGTATAAAACTTTCAAAAAGTCAGTGGCGTTTATTCTTTCGGCAAGAATATTCGTAGAAATACTACTTGGGGCGACACTGCATTGGTATATTTATTCACATTAAATCTTAATAAGACTTGTAGATCTAGAAATAATACTACCAAATTTAATCAAAATCAAATAAAAGATAGTAAAGATAATGACAAAAAACCTAATTTATAAAAAAGTTTAATACCCTCTATCTGAGAAACAATTAATTTCCAGACCGATGTGGCGTAGCATGGGCGAAGTCGTATCCGCGACTTTCCTTTTGTCGATGAAGGATGCCAAGAAAAAGTTGAGAATAAAAAAGGGTTGTCACCTTTAAATACAGATTGTTTTAATTATTTTGGTAATACCAAGTAATACACATCAAATATTGGCGTAGGCAAACATGTACCTGTGCGGTCCCTTTCCTGAAAGATTAGAGTTGGAGAAAAAAGAACCACCAAGAAACTACATCTTTTCTAAACTTCAATCACGCTAGCGACTGTTTATTCTGCACAAAATTATAACATAACAATGTCTACGTCTCACATTTCATACCCGTTATTGCAAGGCCTCCTAGTCGCGAGGCCCCTCCAGGCGAGAGGCCATAGGCGACCGCCTACACCGCCTACGTCTAGCTACGCTACTGTTTCTTTATATTTGCTAATGTAAAATCTGCTTTTTAATTCTTATCAATATTGTTTAAAACCTTGAATATTTTTGTAGAATTTTAATTTCAGATGCTATCTGCAAAAAAATCATTAACATTTTAATTTTATCAATGCACACTTATATTATGTGAAATATTAAATTGGTGTTTTGTAAACAAAATTTTCTTAATCCGCCAATTTCCAACAACAAACACTATATCACGTATAAAGTATTAAAAAATAAAATTTATATTTTATCTGAATTAAAAATCCCTATTTTTTTATTAAAGTAACTAAGCCTTATGATTAAAACAAAGGATATAAATTATTTGTGGTATTTATAAAACGTAGACATACCTATATATATCTTAATTTATGAAGATAAATACATAAATTATAACCATAAAAACCTTTAACTTCCTTTATTGTATTCAATCTGCGTTTTATAGCTTAAGTCTAGGTTTTAGCTAGATTAAGCACCCATATTCATAAATAAAATTATTAAACAGAAACAGCTAAATAAAGTCCTTTATAGACAATATGTAATTGGATTTGGTGACTACTAGTGCTTGTTTTATTATTGCATTACTGGTCGATATACTTTTACAAATGGCTAATATGATATACGTCTTTATGTTAAAATACAATTAAAATGATGTAGCGCTTAAAATACATTTTTTTAAACAAACGCGCTAAATTAAACATAAAATAATAATATATTATGTAACATGTAGGAAAAGCGATATATTTTCAATGGGAGAGTAAGAGGCCACCACCAAGAGTCTGGAAATATTATTTTCCTATGGGTTGCACATACTATTTTTCTTCGATAAAAATAATTCTTTTGTTTTCATTTTAGGTAGCTTAAAATATCAATTTTTTAGTTTAATAGTTATAAATATTATAATTATTTATTATTTGCGCTCGGTATAATACGTTACTATAAAATCACGATCTCGTATATTGTTGATTGACTTTGAGTACTGGAAACATCTAAATTTCAGATACAGTTATTGAACTTAAATATTATTGTATTGTATTTTATTGTTAAATAATTTCGACCACTGCCTGCCACAAGAAGTTTTTGACGAAAAGACATTTATTTAAAAGGTCATTCCATGTGATAAAAGCTAAAAAAATCGTTTTTTTTTTTATAGAGTGCTGTTTCTATCATGTTTAGAATGCCCGGTATAAAGGTGATTTTTAAAAATTCCAAGTTGTTTTCAGGCATTGCTGGCAGTTAGAGAAGAAAGGAGCTCTTCGAAGCGCTGATTTGGCGAGTCGGAATCCCGGGCCTGTTGTGTACGAGTCGGCTTGATACGTTGGCCATAAGAGGTAACTAGCCATCAAACCTGAGAGTGTCCTAGGGGGCCCGAGGAAAACACGGCAATTTTTTTGTATTTCAAAAAGAGTTGGACACTAACCCTAAAACCTTATATGTATGTAATACATTTTTGCCTATATGAGGTATTTTTTTGTCAATAAACCATTCGGCATCATCAGGTTGTAATTCGGGACCGGGAGTAAAGCTAAACGGCAAGAAATGGCCCACCGAGTTGGATCTAATGCGGAACTTCGGTATTCGAGATACTCATTATTCATAAATACCAGGATTACCAAAAGTCCTATCTATCAAAAAAATAAAAAGCAACAACATTTCCTTCTTGCTCCTTTCTTTCAAAAACAACATCACCTTGTTAACATAAGTCCTAAACGTCTTAGTACTTTAATCTACAGGGTGTTAAAAATTTTAAACAATCTTTTTTATTATAACTTTTATAGCAATTCTGTGCCCGCACTCTGTAACTTGATAGAGAAGAAATGTCCTTTCTGAAATGTAAATCATATGGTAATTTAAGGAAATTTCTTTTCTATCGAAGTTACACAGAAATACGGGGGCAGATATTTTTAAAAATTTGTGGGGGCGCCACATTTTGCATCAAAGAAGACATTTCTTTAACGGCATAAAAGGAAAAACAATACCAGTGTTGTTGTTAATAAGGGGTTTATGGACAATATTTAAAATATAAGCATTTTTAAATTCCCCATTTAGTTTGAAGCAACTTTGATCTCTCATTTCTTTGTATCGTTTTTATCCAAATTCTGCAATAAAAAACATCATTATTATTTAATCTTTAAAAAGCCAAAAAGTCAGCATATTAAATTAATTTCAAACAAATTTAGAAATTAAAAAAATATTTTTATAAGAAAAGCAGCGGCGTTCCATTTTTAAAAACATTTACCCTTAACCCCTTATGGACATTACAGGTAATTTTTTTTCTTGTAATCAAAAATGTTTTCTAATGCGTAGACGTGTCGCCCAAATTTTTAAAAATATCTGAATTGATATGAGATTATTATTTAAAAATAATCTTTAACTGCCCATAATTCCAAGCTAAGGGTATGTTTATATTGAAAGCGATTTGCTGAGAGGCTAGATGTTTATAACAGAATGACATTGTAGAAAAGCCCAGTGGTTCTTTGCATAAAAATGTGGAGGTCTTAAAGGGGCAATAGGAGATAATAGCCTTTGTTTAGCACTTATTGTTCCTTTAAGATTGCTTATTATTTTGTTGTAGCTTGGATAGCAAGTAATCAAATAACTATTTTGTCATATGTGGTATTCCCAAAAATTTATCAGCTAGTGAAGTTTAAGAGACGATTTTTCAAGCAAGCAATTAATTTTGCAGACATTTTTGTAATTTACATATAATGGTAGAGGCCCAAGAGGGGATTTCGGGATTTACTACAGCACAGCAGATTAACCTAGTACCGGATGATACCTTGTACCCGGTTAGGGCCAATAATAAAACACAAAAATGATACCATCAGAAATTGTCGAGCGCGTCAGATTAACATAGGGTAAGTTAATTACATGCTTAAACAGTGTATATTCCACTAATCTAAGAATTTGAGAGTGACGTAAAAGGAAACAGAGGGCTACAGGAGAAAAACGTCAGGTTAACATTTTCGAGGGTGGCTATTTTTTTATTTTGAAGAAAATAATTTAGGGATAACGAAAAATATATACTCCGATACAACCCAAACGATTTCCACAAGCCAAAATAATAGTAGTATTTTTTGACATATTTTAAAGTCTAAAGCCACTTTCCCCGCAAAGAAAAGGTATACATCTTATAACATTTTTTTCTTATCATTTAAGCTTTGCAAACCCAATAGGTGTCTATGACGCTCAAGTAAATCCCCATTTAGCATCGTGGGCTCCGCTACTATAATGCAAATCGCGCGCTAACGCTAGGCGACCGATGAATTCCAGTATGTACATTGGGGTGTCCGTTATTTCCCAAATCGATTTTTTTTAGCAATCACCCACTGATTAGAGCCTAAAAAAATATATCGAATGTAAAAATGCTCTTAATTCCCGATTTTAACCGTGCCGAAATCATGTTGCTTTTTTCATTTAAATAACATGGGATTTTTGGACTTTTACTTTTATTTATTTTTCTCAGAAAATAATAAATGGAAATATTTAATTATTGCATATGCTGATGGGAAATGTATCGCTTTACAAAAAGTTTTTTTACGAATTTTCGATTAAGTCACTCCTTTAGGAGTTATTTACCGTTAAAAGTTAAGTTAAGAGTGAGTTGTGGCCATCCTCGGGAATTTAATACTAAACCGGCCCTTTTTAAATAAAACAGTTATATTACATCACCAATAAAAATATATTTTAAAGAGCTTTAGGAAAACACTACATTTGATTTGTCTATCTCTCATAGTTTAAAACAATGGCAATTCAAACCTGAAAATTATGTTTAATTTCCATTATAACTTCAGCTCTAAGCTATTAGGGTCAAAGATAAAATAGACACTAAATCTACTATTTTTTAGATTTGGATGGCCATATTTCCATAACTATAAGAGATAGACATATCACATGTGATATTTTCTTAAAACTCTTCAAAATATCTATTTAACGGTGATGTTATATACCAAGTGTTTTATTAAAAAGCCCGGTAACCAATTAAATTCCCCAGGATGACTCACAACTCAATCTTAACTCAACTTTTGACGGTGAGTAACTCTTAAAGGAGTTACTTAATCAAAAATTCGTAGAAAACTTTTTGTGGAGCGTCAAGATACCCATCAGAATATGCAATAAATACATTTTTTAATTTATTTTTGTCTAAGAAAAATAAATAAAATAAAAAGTCCTAAAATCGGCACGGTTTAAATGAGGAATTAAGAACATTTTACATTTTATATATTTTTTGGGCTATAAACTAAAAGTTTAGGAGGCGATTGGTAAAAAAGAATCGGTTTGGGAAATAATGGACACCCTTATGTACATACATCACAACTCTTGGCGCTACACCCTAAGCGAGCCGCTTACCTCCAGCCTCCAAGCAAGTCCCCTCTAGTATAAACGTACACTAAGACGTTTTAGGACATATGTTATGTTCATATAAAGTTTTTTCCTAATTTTTATTGTAGAATCATCCCTTAAAGTTTGTCGGTTAAGTTTCCTAAAGTTAGGAGGATTAGTGTTCTTGTTGTTTTATTAACTGGTATTTTCTATTTCTTAACCTTAAGTTTTTGCCGGTTTTTTGGTATGATATTATTTTTTTACATGCATTTATAATAATTTTTTTGTTTGATTTTTTGCCACCATGAGTATATTAGAGTAATAATACACTAATTAACTAAATATTTTGTAATATTATAGTACCTAATATTTTTAAACTTTTGTTAAATTGTTTGTCATACCAACAGAAAACCAAAAATTTAACCAGTCTGTTTTGATTTCATCAGGCAAGGTAATAGGTAGGTTGGTTGTCATGGCTGATGTAAACAATATTGTTTATGGCGTTCATATTGGTAGATATATATTTCGCAGTCTACATTTTAACAAGAGTAATTAGTTACGGTACATAAAATGGTAATTTAAAAAAAAGTATATTGGTTACACTTACTATGCGACCAAAGATAATTTAATAAAAAGCTTTTACGGAGAAATACCTACATATTCTGCATATCTTTGTTATGAAATCAAAACACTTTTTAACCGTGTGTTACTCCGTACTGAGTGAGTCAACGATTAAATAATAGTAATTTATGTAACAAGTGCATAAGGTGATATTTTTTTACGAATGGGAAGTTTGACAGCACGAGCCGTTAGACGAGTGCGGCAATCCCATAAGTAAAAAAAAGACACTTTATGCTTGTGTTACAATTCATACTAAATTTTTTCCACGATCGTATAAAATTTTTCCTAAATACCATTTTATATGTACATGTTTTATATA
Organism: Listronotus bonariensis; assembly: GCA_014170235.1. Taxonomy (NCBI): domain Eukaryota; kingdom Metazoa; phylum Arthropoda; class Insecta; order Coleoptera; family Curculionidae; genus Listronotus; species Listronotus bonariensis. The sequence continues at coordinate 92,823 of JACEGR010001762.1, read as the reverse complement.
TCTAAACTTACTAATTTTAATTTTTGCAGCACAGCTATTATATGGCAATAAAAAATCATTGCCTTCTTATTGTTTAAAAGACAATTATTCTCTTTATAACTATGCATTTATTAATTAATTTTAGAAAATTGTATGTACTTACTTTTTGTAGAAATAATACTAAAACAGTATAAATTCCTTTTTAATTTCATAGTCATCCAAACTCATTATTATTATTTTCAATAATTTCTTTTAAATTTATTTGCAGACTGTCAAATTTTAAAACTAGTGATACATGAACTACAAGAAATAATGACGAAATTAAATTTTGCATTGCATAAATTGATATTTAAGTTTATTGAAGTAGGGATTGAAACAAAGACTAATTCAAAGTGTGAAAAAGCTTCGAAGTGTTAAAAAAAGTTACTTTTTTAACACTTTGTGTAGTAGTATTAGCATGAAGTACTTTGACTTCATGTTAGCAATTAAAAAACAATTTTTCTAAATGGTCGTGAAAAAGTATATTTAAAAAACAAAACGTTTTAAAAAACAACAAAACCGCATCATAGGTAAAAACTAATGTTTATAATTTTATTTAGGCCTATTATTATAATCCATTTTAATTGAATATATATTAAATAGTCAAAAGAAATAACGGATAGAGTAATGAAAGGAAATACGTATGGAAAAGTCTCTCTTTGTTCTTGGCAGTCAATCCCCCCGCCTTCCATAAAAAGCTATAAAAACGCCCAGGGTTAAAGTAAAACTTAATACGTGCGTATAGGTAATACGCACTTTACACCTATTATTTTCACGAAATGAAAAACCTTTTCGGCTATTAAAACCTAAAGAGAAAAATTATACTTACATACCATTGTACAGTAAAAAACTGCGCTAGTTTAATAATAAAAAGAAGAATTAGGTATCTTATTTTAATTTCAAAACTTTAAATTAATTTCTGTAAAACTGAAAATCTGGCATATCGCCGATATAAACACTAAATTCAGAGTATGGTTTTACCCCAGGGTAACAGATTTCGTTCAGTTTGGTTTAAAATTCTCTAAGATGTTCAAGCATTTCCGAACTTATTGGATACACTGTATACTAAAAACAAAATTGAAAGAAAGAGAAATTTCGGAAAGCATTTAGCGTTTATCTGCCAAAACTAGCAGCTGCTGGTGATGGCCAATTCGGTAGGTCAACACTCACCATAGATAAAAACTAATGTTTTAAATTTTATTTAGGCCTCTTATCATAAATAATAAAAAAATAATAATAATATGTTAAATAGTAGGGCAAATACCTACTAAGTAAATAAAGAGGTTTTATAGACTGTAAATCAAGAAAAAAATGGTGCGGGTTGACCCACCAAACTGGACATCACCCTTTATGATTTAGCAAACCATCATCGCTTTTTAAGGTGACGTTTCGTAAGTTAACCACGGTTTTTGATTTTTTCGGTTCCCGTTCCGTAACTTTTATGAAATCTGGTTATATTATGAAACGCGGTTCTCAAAGCCATGTACAGACTTTGATATAATCGGGACAACATTGTCGGCCGACTGTATCTTGTTCAAAAAATTTCAGCAACAAAGTTGGCCAACATTTGCAGATACAAGTGTTTCGCATCCACACTAGTTTTAAAGCTCGTACAAACCTGCTGAAGTTTTCCATATTAAGTGGAAAACAGGCGACTTGCAGACTCCTTGGATGAAAACGCCCACCGATGTTGCCATGGCGTTTGCAACAAGTCGGCCGACCGATGTGCAACATTCAAGATACAGTCGGCCAACAAATGTTTTCGCCGATTGTATCCAAGTCTGTTCGTGGCTTAACATTTCGATGTCACCAGTATTACCTCTGTCAAACCGCTCTTTACCGTTCGGTTATCTTGGTTAACATACGGAACCTTACCTAAGTCATATGACAGAAAGACAGCCTTACCGTCAATTAACTATAATTTTTTAACCAAATTCTGTTGTTAAAATGCCGCCGAATAAAGAAGTTATTTAAAGGAATAAAATTTCTATTTCTGCTAAATTTTAAAGTAAACCAATTTAATAAAATAAATAAATATTTTTTTAGGTTAAAGATGTTAAAATAGATCAGCTGTCTGTTAAAAATATTTATAAGTAAACTTATTTATTGTTTCTTTTTATGGTAGACAGAAAAGGTGTTTCTTTAGACCTACATATACGGTGATTACTAATTAATTGCAGGAACTTGATGATTGACATTTCCAAAGGAAGTCAATTTTTAACACTTTCTATATCTCACCTCTATCCTTTTCTAATAACAACTGCGTCTTGGCTAAACATATCAACAGAAACAAGTAATTAATTAATTAACAAGGATAACGCAAAGTCTCTCAAAACGACTATGACCTAATATTAGCAGCAAGTTGCCAATAAAAATTTATAAGTTTGTAGAAATTTAGTAACTGTACCTAACCAGATAAATCTGGTATAATCCAAGCAACTGTTCACTCTTTGATGTGGTGTACCTATTTTAAATATATCTATTTGCCCCACTAAGGGCTAATAAAGTTATTTATTTGTACATATATATCTAGGCAATAAAAAATAAATTTTACTAAAGATAACGAACAAATCCGATGTAAAAATTATAATAAAAAATTGTATCATAAAATTTTTATATATGTTTGTAAATGTTGCTTGTTTAAGTATTGTGTGATTTTTAATTGTAGCTTGCTTGATATCATATTTAAGATGAAAAAGCTAAATTTGGTATTTATGTAGGGTAGGTCCGAAAAGCTCCAAGAGTGAACTACGTTTATTTTTAATTTTTTAGCAAAATATAAGTTGGAAACTTTCTTTAGAATAGCATTTTGAATAACTTTATATTAATGTTACAAGTGTATTAAAAAGTTTTATTAAACTGATTCAAGAGTTAATAAAAATAAGTTATTTTAAATTTTTAAAATAAAATGACTTAAAAAACTTTCATAATTTGCTTTTTACACCCGCTTACTCCAAATTCCTACAAAACGTAATTTTTCAGCTGTAAACGAATGTATTGAAGGCATTTTCACCAATTTATTGAGTTAAAGCATAAGAAGAAAATAGTAATTGTCAATTTTTTATATTACGCATTAAAACTAAAATAATGGGCAAGTTGAAGCAAAATTTAAGAGAAAATTGAATAATTTTAAATATTTTTTTTAAAGTCACTGCTTTAAGCCAAATATTTGAAAAACTGCATAATGTAAAAAATTGACAAAAATAGTTTTTTTTACTTTAATTCTTTAACTTTAAATTTTAACATAAAATATAATTCTCACTACAATATTTCCTTCTACAATTTTGTCATATTTTTTTATTACACCTATCCTGGGACACACTGTATATATTAAAAACATTGCCACTACGTTGGCCACTTTTTAAATATATTCGCGTTTTGTCTAGCGCTACCGAAATCTAGGTAAAAAAATTGGTTGTCGGCAAAGTCGGTTTACTGACGATAGTTGAACGTGACAACGTCAAAAGAATCATTACCTTTATCGCCGCAATTATCGTTGCTCTAAACAATTGACACTGGTTTTTAAAATTTGTTTCGTTTGCAAGAAACGATACATTGTCGTAGCACATAAAAAATAAAAAATATCCTTTATACTTTGGCCAGATAAACATAAACATTTTGTATATAGGATACACAAATGACTATATAATTTTATAATAACTTTTTAAAGGCACAGTAAAAATATAGTAATAAAAATAAAAACGAAAATAGCCCAATTATAAGTATAATATCAAACAATTTAACACGCTAATATCCTCCATTTTTTATTTTATAAGTCATAATTCATAATAACCCTGTACCTAATATAAGATGGAGATTTACATATGTATCTACTTATTTTATTGAAAAAAATCGGTTGTCTGCAAAGTCGGTTTACTGACGATAGTTGAACGTGACAACGTCCAAAGAATCATTACCTTTATTGCCATAATTATCGTTTCTATAAACAATTGACACCACATTCGCTTTTTGATTGCTTTTCTTGACAAAAACATGTAAATGTATTATTGTATAGCAGCTGTTCACGCGGCCCGCTCACTCAAGAAGGAGAAAAACAGATGTCGAACGCTGCCGAACACGGAGGCCGATTGTGCCTCTTTCGCGCTCTTGCTTGCACTTTAAGCCTTAAATTGAACGCCTCAGAGTGAGGTAACGCCGCATAAGTCATGTTGTTCTATCGAATTATAAGACGTTGTTTGGAAAATTTAACATAAAAACTTAATACCAACTTTTGGTAAACCCTGTATAATATTTTTTTAATGGTATTGATTGGTTTGCAAATCTTCATTTTTAAGCAATTTTCTAACTCTTCAGATGATATAATACCGTGGGTATAATATATTTTAGTTTTCAGGTTTTTTTAAAATAACATCTTTTGACCCACCCTGTTTAGCGGTTTTATAGTTTTTTTATGAACTATAGATACCTGTTCATAATTCCTTTAAACAGTTTTTTGTAAATTGCAATAGTAACGTCAATATCGTATGTATTTTTTTTTAATTTAGGTTAACTGTTTTTGGGACACCCCTTAATACCATTTTTTAAAATATTAATAATTGGTTTGCAAATTTTTATATCTAAGCAATTTTCGGGGATTCTATACTTTTTTATAAACTATATATATCTGTGCATAATTCCTATAAAACATTTTTTTCCAATTGCAATAGTAACGTCAATATCGTATTTTAAATATATTTTTTGAATTTAAGTTAACTGTTTTGTGGGACACCCTGTAGAATATTTTTTTATATGTTAATAATTGGTTTGCAAATCTTCATATTTGAGCACTTTTGTAACGCTTTCGATGATATAATACCGAGTTATGATGAATATTAGTTTTTAGGTTTTTAAATATAACATCTTTTTTACCCACCCTATATAGGGGGTTTAAATTTTTTATTTTTTTATCATTACTAATTTTTGCTAATTTTGGCAGGATTATTTAAAACATACTGTATATTATATTTTCTCCATTTAACTATAAATAAATAATTTTCAAAATCCTATATCTTATTTTACCAATTACTGTATTTTTTATTTTAATAACACTTTTTATATTGTATAAAAATAGCTTAATTATTAATATACCTAATAATTAAACCCCTGTATTACTTTTTTTATGTATGTATGTACGTAGAATCACAGAACTGAAGTTATTTTTAAAGGTATGTGACGTAGAATACGGAGGCCGATTGTGCTTCCCGCTACCTTGCTTGTACTTCAAGCATTAAATGGAACGCGTCGAGCTAACGCCGGTATGAGTCATGTTTTTGGTTCTTGCAGCCGAGTCTATCGAATTATAAGACGTTATCACGTCAAAAAAAAACATACAAAGTAAATAGTGCACGAAGACCTTTTGTTCTGGTTAGTTCTGATGTGACTCTCTGTATATTTTATTATTAAAATTTAATTTTAAGTCTAACTACCAAATTTTTTTTTTTACTCGGGGGCCATTTTAAACTTTTGCCTGGTGGGCCAAATGGTCCCCAGTCCGACTCTGCTTGTTATAAAAGGTTTGTTAATTATATCGATTAAGCATAGTGTCTAGACAATATATTAAAAATAATCTGGATGTATTTAAGGTATTTATTACAACCCTAATTGCGTTATTCTACATTAAACAATTTTGTTTATAAAATAATTAAATTTTGGTGTGTTACAATTCTAATTTTTTAACCCATTACAAATATATTGTACAATTCTCTTTTGTGTACCTTCTTATAGCTAAAGAGCTTCCATATTAGTTATTCTTTTCTTTGAACCTATTTTGTATATTTTTAAAAATACATTTAAAATATTAAAGAGGGTAGAAATAAAACTTTTGTATTTTGTGCAAAATTACTTACAAAAGTTTTATTTCTTTTTCTACATTCTTACGTGTACACAGCCACACCTATTTTACTACCTATAATATAAAAAGCGAAACTAACCATATATTTTTAAGTCGGCACTAATGCTAACTTCTTTATTATTGGAAATACAAAGTCGGTTAAATTAGAGAAGTAGTAGTAGTTTTTCCCCTGATATATTCTGTATATTATATCACCATTTAAAACAGGTATGGGCAACCTTTGACATATTGCGGGCCAAAATTGAGTGTGTAAATATGTTCGCGGGCCGCAACAAAATTAGTACATTTTTAAGTAGTATTATGTATTCATAATTTTTTTGCGATAGATATTAGACATCAAATAATAGTACAATGTTATTATAATATCAATTTATTTAAATAACAAAGTAAAATGACAAAAGTAGGTACAAAATTATAATGTTTTGTTAAAAAGTACGAAAGTTAAATAGCAACAGACATCGAAATCAATGAGACACTTGAGTTTGAGTTTGGGAAACCAATTCATCGATGGTTGGATTAATTCCACTGATACAAACTAAGGAATTTTCTAAATTATCGTCAGTCAGCGTTGTACGATGTTTTGATTTATTAACTTTCATCATTGAAAAGAACTGTTCGCATTTATAAGTACTGCCAAACGCACAAATCAATCTTCTTGCGAATTTTCTAAGCTGCGGAAAATGGTCTTCTTCGAGGTATTTTTTGTAGAAATCGCATAACTCGACGTCTTCAAATTTAGAATTTAGGGATGAGTTTTCTTGAATCTCGATCAACTCCATTTGCAAGTGTATTGGAGCATTTTGTACATTACTTTTTGTTGGAGTAGCGAATAAATTGAAACATTCTTCCATATTTTTGAAATCGCTTAATCTGTTTGAAAATTGCTCTAAAAGTACCTTGAGTTCTTCAGCATATTGAGCATAAGCAATATTATCATGCCCAGAGAGCGTGGTGAAATGATAACTGTTACCAGACAGCATCTGTGCCTCCCACAAGCGGGCTTTATTTTAAAACGCTTTCAAATGACTGTACAAATTATTAACTAGCTGGCCTTGTTTTTGAAGTTTTAAATTTAAATCATTCCAATGGCAGGTAAGGTCGACTAGAAATGCTAAGTCACAAATCCATTTTGGGTCACTTAATTCAGATACTGGTTTATCTTTTATTTCCATAAACTCTTTAATCTCTTTTATAAGCTCGTAAAACCGTTTCAGCATTTTTCCTTTGCTTAGCCATCTGACTTCACAATAATAAGTTACTTCGTTATATTCGGCTAATATTTCATCCAAAAACGCCTTGAACTGACGATGGTTAAGCCCTCGGGATCGAATAAAATTGATGGTTTTTACTACCACATTCATAACATTCTGGAGTCGAATGGACTTAGAACACAAGTTCTGTTGGTGTATAATGCAATGAAGGACAATCAAATCATCTTTTAGCACATTTAATTCAGTTGCTTTTTCATTCAAAATTCCGATGAAACCTTTACGTAAGCCGACCATAGAAGGTGCACCATCTGTGCATACTCCAACTAATTTTGACCATGGCAAGGCAAAACTCTTAAATACCTTTTGAACTCTATTAAAAATGTCCTCTCCTGTAGTGGTACCTTTTAGCGACTGTAAAGCCAGCAATTCCTCAGTAACATTGAACTCTTTATCAAAACCTCGAATAAATATAGCCAGTTGAGCTGTGTCCGACAAATCGGTGCTCTCGTCTAATGCTATGGAAAAGGATTCAAAACTAGCCATACGGTCAGTCAATGTTGTTTTTATATTATTAGCCATCATTTCTATACGTCGAACAACAGTTCGTCTTGACAAACTAATTTGTTCAAATTCATTTTTCTTTTCAGGACACAAAACACTTCAAACTTCTAACATGCACTCCTTGATAAATTCTCCTTCGGCAAATGGTTTTAATGACTTTGCCAATTTTGAACTAACTATAAAACTCGCTTTCACAACATTATTAAGTAGTGTTCTTTGTTTATGAAACATTTGTTGCTGCTTTTCCAAATTTGCAGTAAGCTTCTGGATCTTGTCTTTTCTTATTTGTCCTGTCAGTGAGTGCAGCGTAGGATGCTTAGTTGAGTAATGCCTCTTTATATTAAATTCTTTCATCACTGAAATTGATTCATTACACAGCAAACAAATAGGCTTACCATTGTGCAAGATAAAAAGAATTCTTCAGTCCATTTTTCTTGAAACTGGGACCCTGCGTCTACTTTTCGTTTTTTTCCACCAGACATCATTTTAATATACAAAATATAATTAGTAAGCACTTAAGGTGCACACAAAGTTACAAAGCAAATTAACGGCACTAACAGTTCGCTAGAATTTCGCTTATCGAATGTCTTACCTCGGTAGCTCAAATAGACCTGAACTAAAATCGTCTAGTGCAGTAACAGCAGTTAACAAAAATATTTTTTGTTGCGCCGCCAGTGAGGCGGCAAATACCAAAGGCTTTAATGTTAGCCGCGTCACTCTTTGACGATCGCCGCCACTCGACTTGCTCGCTTACTTGACTCCGTAAGTTTGAGTAAGTAGTGTATTTTAATTTGTTATTATTTTTTTTAACGCGCTTTTAGTATTTTAACTTGTATGTATGTATTTAACTAGCAATTATTTATGTTTGACACTAAGTGTCACAAGAAGCATAATTTTTATAACATCAAACTAAAAAATAAAAATAATTATAGTTTTAAAAACTAAAAACACGTTTTTAAAGCACGTCGAACTAAAAAAGAAATTAAATTTTTAAAATAATCTTAAAACAATAATGAACAACTAGTATTATTGTAAAAAGCGTGGGCGCTTTGTGCCATATTTTTGTATATCGAGCACCCGACGCTTTTTTACAATAATACTAGTATTTTTCGTTCATTATTGTTTTAATAATATTTTAAAATAATATTTTAACTTTTAGTTTGATGTGCTTTAAAAGCTTGTTTTTTAGTTTTTAAACTATAATTAAGGCTTTTCGAAATGGCTCGTCGCGGGCCGGATCAAATCATATGGCGGGCTGGATCCGCGCGGCGTTTGCCCATATATGATTTAAAAGATCTGTCAAGGGCTTTTAAAACAGCCTACATCAAATATACCCACTTTTAATAGTAAATATGATGCTATCCTGAGGTATTTGATAGTAAACTGTCATTTTTAAACTAAAACGCACTATACAGGGTGTAATTTAATTGATGGCTAAAAATACAGGGTATGATTCCTTAGCTTATTTCATAAAGAAAAGTTCATGTGAACATATGTCCTAAACCTCCTAACTTTTGAGATACAGGGTGTTAAAATTTTCAAAATACCAAAAAATTTGAAAAAAATTATTTTAGTAAAAACTGTTATACTAGATATAAACCTTGGTAGATTTCTAGAAACCTGCGGTAACTCCGATTTTGACGAAATTTGGTATACGGGGTTCTTCGGGCCTCCATCACGAATCTGGAAGATCTTTTGGCAGAAACGTTTAGTTCTCGAGATATACATCATCATACTTGAAATTTAAACTAATCCTATTTTCACTCTATTCCTCCTTCTTTTTGCCACACATTCTTGATTTCAAGCTAAAGTGTCACACAATATTTAATTTTCACCTTTTTAAAACCCTGTTTACTACGTTTAATACATTATTTTTGCATTCAATTGCATAGCTTTACTTTGATAATGCCACAACCATACATACACGTAGGGCTTGATGGCAAATTGGGATTGAAATGATTCAAAGTAAAGCTATGCAATTAATGAAAAATAATAATAAATATGTAGAAAACGGGGTTTTAAAAAGTGAAAATCAAATATGTGTGCCACTTTCGCTTTAAATCAAGAATTGTGTGCAAGGGAGGAATATAAGTAAAAGTAGGATTAGTTTAATTTTCAACTTTGATAATGAACATCTCGAGAACGAAACGATTTAGCCAAAAAATCTATTAGATTCGTTATTAGGTACAATGTTCCTTTATCTACGACACTATCTTGGTGCTTATAGCCTAGGGCTGATATATTAAAATTTAACATATTTTTAGATTTGGATCGTCATATTTTCAAAACTATAAGAGTGTAGACATACCTATCTAATGTGATACAATATATAAGATGTTTTCGTTTAAAAATGCCAGTTTACAATAACATTCCTGAGGACGACCATCTCTGAAACTATTAAAAATTGGATATATTACATGTGAGCTATTTTAAGGCTCTTTCATAATTCTTTTAGGTGATAATACAGTAAGGATATTAAAGTTCTTCCCCTTATCTTTTGAATGGGACAAGATATCGAGGTGGAGTAAATTTTGGGTTAAAGGATGTCTCCTTTAGCATAAAATAATTTATGTCACATGACCCTATTATCAAAGGGGTATTGACACTTACTTTCTAAATGGAAAGGGGGCACATCGCTTTAAGGGTCCTTTAATTCTCTACTTAACGATACTTTGTTTTTGAAAATCGGGCCAGCCGTTCCAGACTTAGAACCGTTTGAAATTTGACTTAAATAGTGTGAAAACAATGTGGTTTTAATAACATTGGCTTCCAATTCTGCTGAAATTAAACTCATTCGTTCGCTGAACGTTATTCGTTCCAGGAGCGTATAACCTTCATCTGTTTTCTGAACGAACGAATAGCACCTTCACTCTGTTTTTAAAACAGGCGGTCATAAAACAGAAATCTAGTGAGCCACCATCCTGACATCCTTGACAAGGTTCAAGGTCACTTAACATAACCTAAAAATTCCTTTAATGTGAAATTAAAGTTGAAAGAAAATCAGTTAACTAGAAGCTGAAGCTATTAAAAACAAAGTATACACTTTAATTGAAATACAAAGAAGCAAATAAGTAATTAGCGTTTCCTCACCAGCCAAGAATAATCATTTGCCAAGCAAAATGGTTTCTACAAATCACATAACCTATAACCAAAAGGGGTTCGTGAAGCGCGTCTCCTGCAGCTCCGTGACGGCGTTCCAAAAGCGAAAAAAGTGCGTAAAGAAAGCGTTGTGCCCTGAAGCTCATTTAGAGTCAAAATGAATATATGAGTTATCATAAATATAGATTGAGCAGAAACTCTCAAAAACTTACTTCATTGCTGCTGGAAAAGTGTACTGACAAGTTATTGCATATAACTTTTTTTACCATCTTCCATTTATACTTTCTAAAAGAAGGCCCAAATAACTGACCCATCCCTTGTCTATGAGAAGGCCTTTACTGAGTGTTAGGTACTTGTATCGAATGTTATATTAGGACAAAGACTGGAAATGGAGATTAGCAAACTACATTAAAAAATGTCACTTAGGGTAAATGTAAACTAAAGTAAACAGGGCATACCTGTTTAGAAAAACATTTATGGTAAATTTCTTTTTAGTTCAAAGGTAATATTTTAAAATATTTGTCTTATTTATGCAGATTGGGTAATTGTCTCGAAAGTTGGAGCAACCCCCATTTTGACCAAATTTGATATGCAGCAGAGGCACAGAACTAATAAAAAAGGGGCTGGTTATTTTCTTGCTCCTTAATTAAATAGGAATCAGTTCTAACTGTACTGTTAGTATTTATATTTAATTAAGTTATTCATGCAAAGAGACCCGGGGAATATAGTGAGAATAGGAATGTTTTTTGATATTGGGCGAAATCATAGTTGCTCCCTTTCAAGAGAATTACTATAAATTGTCAGTACATATCGGTAATTATTATTAGTTGAAATAAATAGGTACCCAAAGATAGCCAAAACATCTATTTGTTACTTGCATGATTTTAAACAAAGAGTACCTAAATTATCAAAACCTTATGTTGCTAGTTGTGTTCTCTTTTTCATTTAATATAATGTAATTTTATTTGTAGGACTCTAGGGCTATAGCCTAGTTTACACCAGGAGGACCAAATTTTAGTTGGGGTCTAAATGACGTCACGCGTACTTTATTCACGGTGTAAACACTTGAGTATTAAAGTTTGCTACTCCAATTCAGTCCGTCTCAAATGGGGGTGACCAAATATAATTTTCTTTGGTGTAAACACGTCGGACTTTTTTAGTGGACCAAAATGACAACCTTGATCTTTGACAGTGTGCATTTCGACGAAAAGACGTTGAATTTCGGTCTTCCCTAATAATTTTGTTTATTTATTTATATTTTTAAAATTTTATTGTTATTTTTAACCAAAACTGTTTTAAATTTTTTCAAATGGAATTTAAAAGCGATACAGTTTTAAAAGATAAAAAACGAGTTTTGGTTCTGGTCATATGCTCAGCTGTCATTTGGTACTAGGAATAAACGTGAATTAAATTGATCCATAAACTAAGTAGGTATAAACACTAGTGAACTAACAAAAATAAGTCTGGGTTTAGTCCATGGATCCTAATTGGTCTGCGGTGTAAACTAGGCTTATGAATATCATAGGACCATTCCAGAAGACAAGATTGCATAATAGTTCAAGAATCATATCAAATGATCGATAATAATCAAAATAATAATGCAACATGACTCACACATAAATTACCAAGCTTCTGTAATTTGTAAAAAATAATAAAAACAATCAATATTATTTTGTTGCCTTTATTTTAATTCTTAGGGTTTACAATAAAAAAAAGTACATTAGAGTAAATAAACGTTGTTTTTATAAACACTGAGTTTTTGTCCTGGAATATTTTTGCAGATAAGCTCTTGAAAATACTCCCAGTTTATATAAAATATATTTCCTAAATAATACACCAGCTTGAAAAACCAATTAAATCCAGACACTTTCTAGTGTTTTCCGTATAGTACAAATAATTTTACAATCTGGCAGTAACCTAAAAATAAAAAAATACAAATTTCAGGTTTAAATAAGCAAACGTAGGTTTTTCTCTAAACATTAATACGAGTTTAATGAGCATTATTTTAACTTTTAGCATTAGCAGGGTTAACTTAGGACATTGTAGAGTATATAAATTATAAAGAAAGATTAAAAGCCATTAAGTAAAAGAGAATATTGCTCCTATGAAAAGATCATTGGTTTAGGTTAGGTTTAGTTACGTAAGGGTTTTCGAGCTGTGAACTGGTAAAAGGAAGAAGAGACACGAATACAAAAAGTAAAATTGAATATCTTTTTAAAGAAACTGGGACAGTATCTCATGGATAATTGAAATAATTTTATGAAAATATTAATATACTTTTAATGCAAATTTTACTCACAGTTGCTTTGCATTCTTAACACCATTTAAAGTAAGATGCAGTGAAATAATACCTTTTCCATATTCAAGTGTACTTTCATTTTAAAATTAACAATAGAGCAGGATTATTAGTCAGTGTAGCAACACGTTGTTTAGAGAACAAAATTAATGTGGTAAGGTATTTTTGTGGAACCTTCTTTTTGTGCCCGTTATCTGAAACATGGTCTTATGTGAGTTTTGATGCATTTCATGGGTTCCCTGGGTTAGTTGCCATTGTCATTAAGGACTAGTTGTTTCTTGCAATCTCTTTTACAAGCTAAAAATATCAAAAGTTTTAAAGAACAAATATAAATAAGAGACATTTAAACTCACCCTTTTTCTACCTTCTTCCCGATGCCTCATGTTGAACCAAAAAAACTATCACTAGGTAATAAACCAAAGCATTTTTCAATGCGTGTTTACAGTGAGAAAACCATTTCAACCAATTTCAATGTTTTTCATAAGTGGTAATAATGGTATTACACTATATCTTTTGAAGTGTATTGTGTGGTTAGCTGCCTACTGACTGATAGCCTGAGTTTACACCGCAAAGATCTTTAGTTCTTTAAATGAGTTTTAACTTTAGTAATAAAATCAAAACTGGTGCATCAAACTCTACTATTTATGAGTTTGCATACAGACGAAAGGTACGCTTGAGCAGCCTTGACAAATCTGTCATATTTTAAATTTTAATGCGGTGTTAGGCCGTAACCACGTCTAGAGGTTGGCTATGCAAATCGAACGAAGACCTTTTTGTTTTCATACAGGCCTAGAGGGAAATAAAGAAAAACTGACCAAACGCGCAGAGCACGACAAAGGCGCTTATTGGGCCGATTTAAGAACAAAGTGGTGTTAACTCAGGAATTAAAGGGCCTTTAAACAGGTACAAAGGTGTTTTAAAAGAATTTTGCTAGTGCGCGACTTAAAACGTAGTTTAGTGACACCCTTGCCAAAGTAAACATCAATAGTAAAAAAGCCATGCGGTCATCAGTACTGTCTCACTTTCAACCGTTCCTTTACGTTGCTAACACACTATTTAAACGACGCGTTCAGACAAAAATAGTTGATTGCCGTCCTTATTTGTATGACGTTGTGGCTTCTTTATACCTGGTTTTACTTTTCACATTTAATCCGACTTCGATATCTTATCCTATTCAAAAGTTATGAGAAGATATAATTTTTAAAAACCGCACCCTATATGTACATATGTACATACATATTGAGACTAAACCTCTACACACTTGTAACTCGTAAAACAGAATGGGCCGATTATTAAAAATGATACGGCGATAAATAGAGGAATTAATAGTTTAAGGTGAGGCACTTTTACCCAAATTTTTACCCGATCTCAATATCTGGTTCCATTCAAAATATAAGGAGGGGACTTTCCATTATTTTTATTTATTATCCTCACTATATAAAGGGTTTTTATATTAAAAGGTACATCGCTTACAACAAATCGAAAAACCTGACGTTAGAATTGCCGTTTTGCTGGTAGCACGTTAATCAGCCCGGAACAAAATGCCGCTACTTTTCTTTTTAATATACTTTCGTCCTGGTTTTTCCAGTAACAAAATTAAGGAGTTGGCAGTAATGCCAGGCTTAAGTTTAATCACCCTGTATAAAGAATTAAAATTTGCAATACCATCTCTAATATTTATATTTAGATATATACAGGGTGGCCCACCATATTCGACACCGGTCTGTAGCTGGATAACATGTGGGGTTTTTAAAAAAGTAAATACTGGAACATATACAGGTCAGATAAGACCACAGTATAAGGTATTTTAGTTTATACGGGATGTCTCAACAAGGGTGTGACGTATCAAAGTTATATTTTTTTAAATGGAACACCCTATATTTTATGACGGTTTTAGATTCTTGAAAATACAGAAAAAATGAATTCAAGTTTTGTTTATGAGTACTAAGTGTAAGGTAAAATTAAATTGATTTTACTTTTAACACTTTAAACTCTTAACTTTTAAATGTGTAACAAGATTAGAAAAAAGTCTGCCATATCATACGTAGGTCAAATCAAGATCAAATATTGTACAGGGTGATCAAAAAATAATTTTAATTATTCAGAAAATCAAATAGCCATATCTCACACACACCCTGTATTTTTACGTCACACACCCTGTATTTTTTTACGTCACATGATGACAAATAAAATACTCTTTTAAATGGTGTATAGGTTGCCTATACCTATCTTTTGTGCTTTTTAAGTAACATCTGTTTTTACAAATTTTTAGTCCAAATGTTTATTTAAATTAAAGTTGGCTGTGACATAGCAGCCATTAATATTTTCTTAAAGAAATAACTAACGACCATTTATTGATTACTAGTGTTTTAGTCAGTTTAAAAGAAATTTCAATGATTTTTAAATAAAAACCCTTCTTCTACAACAACAAGATGATATAATACTGGTAGGATGTGAAAAAAATGGTTTACTTTAGTCTAGAGTTAATCCTAAAAAATATTCCAGGAGAAACCATCTGATAACCTTAATAGTTGCTTTAAAAAATTTGACACAGTGATTATGGGTAATGGAAGAAACGAGTTACAGGTCACAGAGATGTCGTCATAACTGACCAGAGGCGTTATTAGGATTGTTTCAAAAACACAAGTTTTATCATTACCACATTCAGCTGAAATAAGTGTTATTGGAAGTAGCATTATAAGCAACTAATGATTTTTTTCTGTAAATTTTAAAAATAGTGGCAGATAATACAAAATCTTTTAATTTTGTGCTTTTTTTCCAACAAATTTACATTTTGCAATAACGGCTTAGTAAATAGGCATAGCTATATCACAGCCTACTGACATTTAAATAGACATTTGGAATAAAAATATGTTAAAACAGAATTTACTTAAAAGTGTAAAAATATAGGTATAGGCAACCTATACACCATTTGAAAGAGCATTTGGTTTGTCATCATGTGGTGTAAAAAAATACAGGGTATTCCATTTAAAATAAGAGAGATATTGCAATTTGACTTTCTAAAAAATTGAAATTGTTTTGGATCACCCTGTATAATCTATGATCTCGTATGACCTACGTATGATAAGGCAGACTTTTTCTAATCTTGTAACAAATTTTAAAGTTTAAGGAGTTTATATTGTTAAAATAAAATTAATTTAATTGCACCCCTGCATTTTGAAAAAAAAATCAAATATCACAAAAACGAATAAAATAAGACACTTGGTACTATTAACATACTTAAATTATTTTTTTCATGTAGAATCTAAAACCGTCATAAAATATAGGGTGTTCCATTTAACAAAATATAACTTTAATTCGTCACACTTTTTTGAGACATCCTGTATAAAGTAAAATAATTTTATACTGTGGCCTTATCCGACCTGTATATGTTTCAGTATTTACTTTTTTAAAAACCGCATGGTTATCCAGCTACAGACCGTGTCGAATATGGTGGGCCACCCTGTATACAGATATATTTTACAGACAGAGAAGGTTTATATTTCTTTTCAAATGTTTATTTGACATCTATAGAGTGTCCCTATTCAAAATGCTACCTCAAACTACCTGGGCCAAAATACAATGATCTAATGCAACTATAGTAACAGAAGAAGTGATGTAGGTACTTGTAATATTAAATTTTCTAAAATTATTATTGGTTGGTTTGAGAATTTCAGGAACTTTGCAAATAAAAAGTTATTTAAATAAAAACTTAAATTTTGGATTTAAAATGTTTAAGGTGTATTTTTGACAATATATCTTAAATCCAAATCTTCTATTATTTTGTTAAAGGTCATTTATAAATTCTGATGTTTAAGTATTTTACGTTTTAGTTTTAAAACCGATACAAAATTTTTAATATAGAGGGGTAAAAAATTGGATTTATTTGCAGTTCAATTCTAATATAAAGAGTTTATTTTTAAACCTTAACATTTTAAATAATTTATAAATCTATTACCTTAACCAGGTAAAAAAAGAAAAACAAAGGTTTTCCCGGCCCTGAGCAAATCTGTTAAATCCAAGTCAGCGGCCCTAATAGTCAAGGAATAATTTTTGGTAAAGTTACCTAATATTTTATTCCGGAACTGGGCATATAAAAATGAAAGAGTGAGTTTAATACATATTTTTTACTTTTTAATTAAAACAAAATTAACAAGTCATGCTAGTTTTCTGTTAATTAACACAATGTAAGTTTATTGCACTTTAAGGTAAATAATATTTTAAATATTTAATACATCTTAAAACTGAGACTCACACCAAATTTTACTAAGATGCTAATGACCTCTTTGGTAAAGGAAATTTTAATTTTAAAATCCAAGCTTCAAAAGCGAATCCTCTCGATTATCAACAAATCACAAATTTTACTAGCATCTATTTTCTGATAATTAGAGGCATCTGAAAATTTTGCACAAAAAGTTGTAGAGTGAAAAAATTCAACTGGTTATAATTTTTTTTTTCTAAATATAGATTTTTAAATTTAATATTTGTTTGATGAAATTTGATTAAATTGACAAAAGAAATACAAAAAAGAGATTTTTAAACTTGGATTTTGTCGTGGATATCCAAAAAAATCAACTTTTTTTGGCAAATTTTAAAATTAAATTTTGCTTTAATATAGTGTTTCTCTTACAAGGCCACTAGCATCCGGTATAAATTTGTTATGGGTTCTGGTTGGAAATTTTAACTATTATTTCTTAAGTTACAATCCGGACAATAAAATATAAAACTAAAATCTTTTTAGCTGCCATAACAACATGTTAAAATAAAAATGTTTTTTTAAGTAAAACTTGTTGGTGCAAACATTTTCTTTTAAAGATATTATTTTCTTGTTATTTCTAATACACCAATACATGGGCACATAATTATTATTTGGATTTGGTACTCACCTACCATTAGTTAAATCCTTTAACACTCTCATACAAAAGTATCAAAACTATTCAGACAATTTTATTCACTACTAAATGTTTTTATCCATACGTGTTTATCAAAATTAATCCAACTTAGCCGATCAAACAACCACATCACGACATTTTTAAAACTAAGGTCTAAAAACAATGGTTTACGATAAAACCGCCTCGGCCGATATACTGAATGCATCTTATAGGCCATTGCTTTGTTAAAATTTTTATTGACCTAGGCATAAAAAATTGCTGAAATGTTGATAAAACACGAAATTTCGATTTTCAAATTATTTACTTATCTTAGAAGAATAGAATCTATGTAAAGCGGACTTTACACGGCATTGTTTGATCCAAATTATTGGCGAAAAAATTGTTGGCATCCATTTTGTGGCTGGTAAAACAAGAATTTTTACCCAATTTATTGTAACAATATAATACTTTAGTGGTGTAGCAAACAAAACTTGTTTTAAATCATGAGACCAATTGTGGTGTTGAGATACAAAGTGGCCAAAGCGAAATACTACTAATGAGAAAAACACTTCAAAATTAACATTATTTATATAAGAATATATCGCAAAACAATCGACATCTGCCAATTGGTTTTGGTATAGCAACGCTTAGCTACCAGGTAATCAGTTATCATTCGCGTTGCTAGGACCACAAAGTTTTCTTATTTATACAGTAGTAGAAAAATGTATTTTCTCATTAAGCATGACTTTTTATGAAGAGAAACTTTTTTGTAAATTTAATAAATAAAAGTTTCCCATTTGGTAAGAACTTTTGAAGACACGCTGTATTTGGTCCTAGAAAAGTCCGTTGCACCTTATGTTCGTCGGACAACGATATTTTTTAAATCAAAATATAAATTGCTTAAGGTGTACACTGTCGGTTACTCGGTATTTTTTGGTAAATGATTAAGACCATTTAAATAAAGTAAATATTTGTTTTTAAGGGTTAATAATGGCTCTAGTTGTTTTTTAAGAAAGAATACCCAACTCATAACGAAATCACACAAAAAAGCAAATTTTTGAAGTTTTAAAATAAAATGACAATATTTTTTAAACACAAACAGTGGCCTTTTATGGGGTGACTGATTTTTGATGGAAAATTTAAAAATATATTAAAATATTAAATATAATTAAAAAAATAAGACAATTGTCTTTTATCTTGGGCAACTCTTTTTACCTAAATTTACCAAGAAAAATCCCTAACAAAAAAAACGAATTTGTTATCCACGCGTCCTCACTGTACTCATATAATGTAGTACCAAATAGTGATATATTCAATGCCGGATTAAGACTTCGTGATGCCCTAAGCAGTTGAGTCATGTGGATGCTCCCAAGCCATATTTTTTTTGTTTTGTTTTGAGAAGCATAAAAAAATAAAAAAGTCTTCACCTTTCCTACAACCCAGTGCCTATGGCCCGCCATCACAAGGGGGCCTCCACCTCACCGCAATAAAATGGAAAGAATTTCAAGTTCGTCGTGTAATTGAAGTGAGGATTAGCTTTGGGGCTGTATATGAAAACGTTAGAAGAAAGGTCGTCATTTCAAAGCGAGAATGTTTTTCGGTCTTCTACATTTTTAGGGGCTGTATATGAAAATGTTTTAGGGGCTTCCATCAATGCGCTGCCTATGGGCCGTCGAAGCGTAAATCCGGCGCTGCTACAACCTTTATAATGCAAAAACAAAAACAGGCTTTTCTATTTTTTTCTACTCATTGGTGCCCTCCACAACGTAATAGCCTAAGCAATTGCTTAATTTGCTTATAGGGTTAATCCGGAACTGGATATATATCCAGTATAAATATTTACAGTATAGAGTATTTGAAGAAAATACTTAACAATTGTAAAAATACAAACAAAATTTTTAATTACTCTGTATTAAACTACAATAAGGAGAGAATTTTTAAAAATATCTATAATTTGCGTCAATCGCCCAAAATATTAAATTTAACTGATTAAAGATTTGCCTCTACTAAATCCAATCTGTACTGGATTCTAAAAAATTATCCGTAATTGAGGCACGTATATTTGCAGATTAACTTATAAGCTAGTTGTCTGATTTACTAGCACGTAAAAATAGTTAAAATAAAGTGTTTAACATGTAAGGTTTAATGTTTTAACTTACATAGTTAAGAAAACCGTCCTCGGCAAAATTCTTTATTTAGGTTTATAAAAGCGGCAAAAATGTTATTTGTTGTTAACGGTAACATTTTACGTAAAACTTACGAAAATCATCAAGAAAGGGTTAGTCTAACTTTATTGTTAAATCAGTAATACCTGGGGTACGATTTTTGACTTAGAGTAAAAATTTATGATAAAAAAGGTGTTTTGTTTGCCTTTTCAGTTAAAGGTAGGCAATTTGAAAAGAGATGAAAAAAACCCTTTCCTTCAGAAATGTTTACTTCCTGATTCGAAAATGGATGATATGAAATATCATATAAAATGGGGTATACAATACATTTAAATTTGCCTTTTCTATTACAGTTTAAGGTAGGCAGTTTGAAAAGAGATGAAAAAAACCCTTTCCTTCAGAAATGTTTACTTTCTGATTCGAAAATCGATGATATGAAATACCATATAAAATGGGGTATAACAATACATTTAAATTTATCGTATGTATTATTTTTTCCTTTTTACACTTAATCTGATAACGGAATTACCCTGACATTTTTGTAACATCTACCTATATTGAATTGTTTATTTCATTATTCAGCCAACTGACATTTTTGGCGAAAATGAGATTTACAGCGATTTTTAATTTTATTATGTAAACTCACGTTGCTGTGTAAAAATCAATCATTTACCATGCGCCTGTGTTGAGTTACCCTGTATTTCCTTAAACTTTTACCAAAACTTATTAATCCTCATTAGGCAGTTTTCATATCTAAACAATAAATGACTCTTTAAGGTTTTTGATAAAAATTATCTTTATTAAAATATTAGCAAAAACTGAAAATATTCAAGATGATCGCCTTTTTTAGTTACTAGCTATATTTTTATTATGGTAGACTTTTAGTATGCTATAGTAAAAGTAACTGTGTCCAGCTTGTCTCCAATTTGTTCTACCCGACTCTGTTGTAAGCTGCTATATTTGCTGTACTATAATACCTCGTCGAGAATTGGCACAACGAAAGAAATGAAATGTGACCGATGTTTTTGGTCATTCTTGTATTAAAACCATTTTGAAGTGATAGGTAAAGAAAGAACAGTTTAGTTAAGAGGGTTTTGGTTATTTTCATCTTGTAAAAGTAAATTATCTTACTTAAGTTTTTTAATTTCATAATTTTAATTTAGTTTTAATTTACAATTACCTTATAAAACTATAACTTATTTTAAAATTATATATCCAAGACCATTATGTATGACTTTTTGTACAACTATATCAAACCAAAATACGGTAACAATGCGGTTCTGCTCTACACTGATACAGACTCGTTAATTTTGCAAATTACAACGGAAAATTTCTACGATGATATGCGCGAGAACTTAGACAAATTCGACACGTCTAACTACTCGGAAGATAACCAACATGGCGTTCCTGTAAATACATCTATTCTGGGTAAAATGAAGGATGAATATGCAGGAAAAGTTAAGATATATTATTTTAAAAGCTACAATTTTGTTATATACAATGTACCAATAAATGCGTCTTTTTTAAGCTATAAAAATACAGTGTGCACACATTTTTTTATAAATGCATAAATAAAAAAGTTATTAATTTATAGGTTATATTTAATGTGGCACTCCGTTCTTGAGGTACAAAATAAACATGCATTTTTAAAATAAACCATGGTTGTAGCTTAAAACGGACAACTACATTAAAAATCGGATTAGACCTTCCTATTAAGAATATAATTATCTACAAGTTTTAAAGAATCTATTGAGTTGTTCGTTAACATTCTGCGTACAAGTTTTAAGTTTCCAATTTACACTTTTTTTTCAATTTTGAATATCAACTGAGCTATGGAGAGAAAAACATTTTTGAAAAAACGGTTTCATTAAAATATCTAGTATGCCATGATTCTTTTGGACAAAACTAAGAACTACAATTCTTTTCCCATTTAACCGACTCTGCATCGAGATTTCTCTACTAAACTTTGAAAAAACTAACTCCAATAGTTTCTTTAAAATTTATTCCGTTAATAGTCAAATTTATTATTTTTCCATTGGATCACCAATAATTTAATTGTTAAAATTTCTTAAAATTATTTTTTTGTCGTTCTTGAGCTGCTAATGCTAACATGTATGTTTAAATTTTTAAACTTTGATGTAGGCAGACCATTATTCAAGTAAAAATATATTTTATCAGTATCTTCAGATACATACGGAATTTTTGAACATTAAAATCATTAAAATACCATTTAACTTAAGCAACAAAACGCCTAATTTATCCATAGTTTAACCTTCGCTGTATCTGTGCATATTTAGATTTAAGTGCCTAATCATCGGCTTTGTAAAAAAGTTATTTTAATTTCCAACTAATACATTTACTTTAAACCTAACTTAGTCATGAATAAAAGTAATAATATGCAATTTACCATGCGATATTAAACACAGCCTAAACTATAAACATATATATGTATATATATAATTTTAAAAACACCCTTTTCAACCCCTTAAGCTGCACCCTGTCACTTTAAAATCTTAAGCAACATCCCTTATGTGGCACCTCTCTATAAAAGCCTATGTAAAAAGCTTTTCGTTGATCATAAAAAAGTTGAGGTAAAATCAAAAACTATCCTTTATCAGGTAGGTCAGCTTAAAGCAATTAAGTAACCAGATTTCCGTTGACGTTCCTGGCTGAAATATTCTCAGGTTCAGCAGAATGTTCCCTTGGATCGGACCTGGAACATCTTTAAATTCATGGAATGCTTCAGTTTGGCTCTATAAAGAAAATAGGTTAAAAGCATGTGATACTTTATATGCTATTATTTACAATATACCTCTGTTTAAATCTTAGCCCTTTTAACTGTTCTTTCATATCTCGATGAGGCAGATGTTTCTGGTTGGGCAGTTGAAACATATCTTCTCATATTTTGGTAACGCTTTAATTTTAAGATTTTTGGGGTAAATCTCACCCCCTAGAGCATCGCAGTTTAGGAGGTCAAAGTGCCAGAAACATGTTATTTTTATCTAAAATCAAAATTCACATGCCCGAGCGTTTTTCCTTCAAATGGCGACCATGTATATTTAAGCAGCAAGTTTCCAAGTTAAAATAAAACCCTTAAACACTTTAAGGCCGGAATTTAATTTTAGTATCAGTGTTGTCATTAGTATTAACCTAAATTAAATTTACCTATTATTTGGCATTGTTTAGCCATATTATGAAAAAAAAAGTAATAAAACTTGAATAAAAATGAGTTATTGGTTTTATTAGCCTTTCATGAGCAATGATTATTTTTCCTTATTTTGGAGAAATTTAAGGTCGTTTTTTAAGACAAAAAAAAAGATTTATAAACCCGGTCTAAGCCATACCAGATGATGCATTAGAATATACGTAATTTAACCATTGCGCTGGGTAAACTATTTCATGTGCTTGCGGAAATATCCATAAATCCTTCTTTAGATTTAGATATTTATCATGAATAAAACTTTTTATTAAACATGTTTTTAGTTGATTTTTTTCAGCCAAATTTACCTACTTAAAATACATTTTTTCCTTAAATTGGGCGTTTTAATAATGTTTAAATTTAGGATCTATGTTTTAACTTTTGTTTGTAGAAAAATTATTTAACAACGGTTAAAAAATATTAAAACGCCTCCGATAATAGACATTTAAAGAAAAATTTTTTTATTTAAGTATTTAAAGTATATCTTCTTTAAATTATGACACATTAATAGTTTACCTATTATATATTGTAGTTAAACCACAATATTACTGAAAATTTATGTCAGTCAATTTTTATAAGGCTTTAAAAAAAGAGAAATATATGAATGTACCCCATAAGTGGGGTACATTCATACAACTGATGGGGCACATTATTCTTCACGATTTATTAAAGCCTTATAAAAATTGACTGACATAAATTTTCAGTAATATTGTGGTTTAACTACAATATATAATAGGTAAACTATTAATGTGTCATAATTTAAAGAAGATATACTTTAAATACTGCATGTAACAAAGCAAAATATAAAAACTCTATGAAGCCGCCCTACTTTCCCCTATATAATAAAATATTTTTTAAAATTTAAGGGTAGTATTTGATTAAACCCGAACTTTTTATAACCAATGAAAAATATTTTTCATGAACTTTCCAGAAAGGTGCCACATAGGAGGTGTTGCAATTTAATATTTTAAAGTTACTAGGCGGTTCACAGGAGTGTTTTGAAAAATACGTCAAATATATTCCCTCCTAGTTTTATAGAAACGATATTTTTCCAATATTTGCCGTGGTCCAGAAAAATAGGCTTTGTAAGTTTTACAAAACGTACCCTGTATTTAAGGGCCGATTCCAAATAAATTCATTATTTTAAATGATTTTACTTTGAACCCCAAAATCTGATAAAATCTTGTGGCCCAACTAAAAATACCCTTAATTTTGTAAGAATAAAACAGTCTATTCTTATAATAAAATATAAACAGAAAACAAACAACATATTTAAACTTTAAAATGACATGTTATCTATTTAATGTATTACTTTGATTAATTAGCACAATTCTGAAAATTGGTAAAAGATTGCCGACACATATTTGTGTGTCTAACTAATTATTTTGTGCAGATAAGTGCTAAAAATAAATTTTGTCTTAATCCCATTTATTTTTATATTTTGTTTTTACTTAGTATGTGTCCATCAAGTTAGGTTCTAAAAAACCATCAATTTTTTTTCCTTTAAATGTCTATTATCGGAGGCGTTTTAATATTTTTTAACCGTTGTTAAATAATTTTTCTACAAATAAAAGTTAAAACATAGATCCTAAATTTAAACATTATTAAAACGCCCGATTTAAGGAAAAATGTATTTTAAGTAGGTAAATTTGGTTGAAAAAAATCAACTAAAAACATGTTTAATAAAAAGTTTTATTCATGATAAATATCTAAATCTAAAGAAGGATTTATGGATATTTCCGCAAGCACATGAAATAGTTTACCCAGCGCAATGGTTAAATTACGTATATTCTAATGCATCATCTGGTATGGCTTAGACCGGGTTTATAAATCTTTTTTTTTTGTCTTAAAAAACGACCTTAAATTTCTCCAAAATAAGGAAAAATAATCATTGCTCATGAAAGGCTAATAAAACCAATAACTCATTTTTATTCAAGTTTTATTACTTTTTTTTCATAATATGGCTAAACAATGCCAAATAATAGGTAAATTTAATTTAGGTTAATACTAATGACAACACTGATACTAAAATAAAATTCCGGCCTTAAAGTGTTTAAGGGTTTTATTTTAACTTGGAAACTTGCTGCTTAAATATACATGGTCGCCATTTGAAGGAAAAACGCTCGGGCATGTGAATTTTGATTTTAGAAAAAATAACATGTTTCTGGCACTTTCACTCCCTAAACTGCGATGCTCTAGGGGGTGAGATTTACCCCAAAAATCTTAAAATTAAAGCGTAACCAAAATATGAGGAGATAAGTTTCAACTGCCCAACCAGAAACATCTGCCTCATCGAGATATGAAACAACAGTTAAAAGGGCTAAGATTTAAACAGAGGTATATTGTAAATAATAGCATATAAAGTATCACATGCTTTTAACCTATTTTCTTTATAGAGCCACTGAAGCATTCCATGAATTTAAAGATGTTCCAGGTCCGATCCAAGGGAACATTCTGCTGAACCTGAGAATATTTCAGCCAGGAACGTCAACGGAAATTTGGCTACTTAATTGGTTTAAGCTGACCTACCTGATAAATATTTAAACCAAGTATTTACTTAAATACATTTTTGTAATTCTATAATTTGCACTTAGCTATTAGTATGGTTAAAAAAATTTAGTGCCTTGGATAAAATTGTTGTAGTATGTAGTGCTTTTATTATTTTATGTCCTTCACAAATACCAGTAAACTAATTTTTAATTAAAAAATGTAATTTTTTACCAAAATTTTATTTGTATTATCATCAACAACTGTAATAAATACTATTTGCTACTATTATGTTATTATTTTATTTCTTATTGCCTAACATTAAATTAAAACTGTCTGGCAGCTTCCTATAGTTGCCTACTATTATTAGATCTTTTGATGAAATATAATATAGTGAAACTACAGTCTTGCTTTAATATCTTATATTTATTTAGAAAAAGAATATCTACAATACAAAGTATATTAAATACTATATATAAACTAGGAATTATTTTGGAACTGATCCATAGTGAAGGCCTCAAATTATTGATTTTTTTTTCAATAACTGTTAAAACAAAATTTTTGACTCAGCTAAAAGTTCCTCATCAGCGAAAGGTTTGAAAAGACTATAAATTGCAGGATTTATATCCAATTCTTGTAGCTTCGTAAGAAAATTACAAAATTTACTTTTCTCATTGTACAAACTATGTTCCTGAGACAAAGGTTTTGTTGATGTCTTTCTTGACCAATCTTTATTGTTTTTGGACGAGCTTAAAAATAAAATAAAGTTATGGCAACATGACTACATACTTCAGATAAACCAGTCATGCATGTACAGTATGTACTGACAATGCTAGTGTCTTTTAAAACAGTCACCCGAAGTTCAAGCAATTTTGCACTCTTGCGTTGGGAATCTTGAACCTGCAAGAAAGATAAAATCTGTTATTTACCTTATTTGGGGAAAATCGAAAATATACAAATGATTTTAAATGCATATAGACTTTAAGTGTATTTATGATTCTTACCTTGCCAATGACAACATATGCATCTTCATTTATTTGTTTGGCCAATATGCTCTATACAATTCAGCTTCATATTATCAATATGATTTAAGTTGTTGACCAGTATGATAACTATCGCTTCGTATTCAAGAATTTACCAAGTTAACCCTTCATAGCTTAGAATTTAAGCTCCAAAAATACTACTTGTGTTTCTCTAATATACAGGATGTAAAAATAATTTGCACTATTGTGAAGGGTAAGGTCGCCACTGGCGCCCTAATAAATGTAAATGTTCTAAGAGGGCATCATTTTAGAATGTAACATCTGTCATAATAAAATTTACTTTTATTGTACCAAGTACATACTTCAAAACTTATTCAAGAAAAACAAATTCAGGGGCGTCCTTTAAGGGCAGATATCTCAGTAAAGATGGACTTTAGAAAAAAGTTTATGAGAAATTATCATATTATTTTTATCCAAAAATTGCCCACCTATTTTCGGATACCCCTGTATGTAGGTACTTAAAAATATCCAAATTTAAAAATCTTATTTAAAAAAAATGTACAGTCCCAATGATTTCATTTTAGTTAATGTCATTTAATACTAAGTTCTTATATTATTATATATACAGTCTGTCCGCCGTGGCATTTAACCATATCTGTAAACTATTTTAACATTAAAGGATTATGCTAAAACTATTTTCAACATTAAAGTTTGCTTTATCTAAAATAATAAAGGGCTAATAGAAGTCGTCATATGCGAAATATAAAGTGGTTCAAAGCTGTAAAAATATGTTTTCAAACAATAAATTAATAAAAAAGATAAACTACTAAATTTAAGAGCATAAAAAGTAATTAAAAATGTCTAATATTTTAATTGTCCTTTTTTTCAATGAACTTATTATCCTTTTTTGAGAAGAGAAACGAGAAACAGCGATAACTATTATTTTTTTAATTGTAATTTACTAATGCCTAACATGGTGTATTCTAACTAAAATATAAAACTTTAAAAGTAAGATAGATTCCTTATGTAGTTTTCTAAAAAAAAGTTATAAACATATGTCCGCCGTTGCTTCGTGCTGAAATACAGTGCGTTATTATTTTTTAAAGTCAGTAGTTTGTAAAAAATATCCTAAATATTCTTAAAGCCTATTTAATTAAAATTTGCTAAAATTATCAGGCGCCTATTATGGATTAAAATTATTGGACTTAAGTGTGCATTAAAATATTATATTTTAATCATATTTTTAATATAAATAAGTGTTACATAAAAAAAATGAAAACATCCCCTTTTACAAAGACACTTCTTGTTTGTAGATCACACAAGGTTACAAGTTACAGGTTTTTTATCCAGTGGCGACGCCAGGGAGGAGACCAGTGGTGGCCCCAGCCCCTCTAAAAAATGCCTGGCCAACCATCTAAAATGTAAAAAGGAAGAGTCTAAAGAAGAGGAAAATCATGGTAAGATGTTTTTTGTTTTTATTTGGTCCTCAAAATTATTGCCAAAGAAGAAATAGAGTAAGGTTTTTAAAAGATCAGGAGGCTTCGCCACATGTGTTTATCACTAAGTAAACAAATTTTTCTTTGTCATTCTTTGTGTTGTAGAAGTTTGTTTATAAAAATCCATTTTATAAAGAAATACGTAATTTGAAAACAGGATACAATTTTATCATGATATTTGGGATGTAAATATTCCAAGGATATAAGCAGAGATAAATGCAATCTCTTGTCAATAAACATTTAAAACTATGAATAATTATTAATCACCAGAAAAGACAATAAAATACTTTTTAATTCGTTTACATACAATTTCTATAATCCACTTATGTGCCTCCTCATCATCTGATTCACTTAAATATAATAAAAATCAAAATTTGTATAACTATTTTTACACAAATTTGTCATACACTGACGTAAATAATATTTTCAATTGAAATTTGAAATTTGCGATTACTCCGCCGCCCGGCGAACTTAGAAAAAAATTCAAGTTAAAAAAGACCCATTTTTGTAAATTAAATTAAAATTCTATAACAAATGTTTAATTTTTAAGAAATATCTATGTTTTTAAAAACTATAGCCACTTAAATTTTTCATTTCACACTTTTTTATTGAATCAATTATCGGAACGACGTAGATATTTTGGAGGAATTGGAAATTTGTTAACAAAATTGGATTAAAATTACGAAAAAATACACAGGATACAATAGGATTAGAGAATTAGCTTTTAAAACTTCGATTTTTTTCTAAATAAAAGACGGTCTACGGATAAAAATACCTGTCTGTGATAATGTCGGTATAGTATATTATTGGGTACTAGCTTTTTAATGGTGCTATTATTTTCCATTTGTCAGGCGACAAAAATTTTTTCAAAATCACCTGAGGTTTTTAATAAGAAATCTGCCAGCATATAGGTTACACGATACCTGTTAATCAGAAATGCGGAATGATTAAGTACACTTTTTAAAAAGTTAGATACGAGTTTTTAGGGTGGTTTTAAGCACCACATGCAAATATTACTGGCGCCAATGCGAACATCATTTCACTTGCACCAATGAGTACTTTACAGCCGTCTTGAACTTTGTACTGATGGTGTGTGCCTGGCGCCGAAACGATCTAACACGTTTCCATAAGCAAAGAGCTGGCGCTAGTCGAGGTGGCGCAGGCAGCAACTAGCCTTTATATACAAAAAGAAAAATACTACACCACTTTCTACGTTTGCACTTCTTTTTCCTATACTTTTTAATAAAATCTATACCACAATGATTGTTACAAGAGCAGCTAAAACTGTCGTTTCACTTTCGTTCATCTTTAAAAACTACTTGTTGTTTTTACTTTGTATTTTTCAAAACTCGCCATTTTATAGTGTACGCGTAATATAGGTGGGACTCGACAACTATACTGCCAAGTCGCCAGGCTACCTCATGGAAGTAGCCCTTTTACGTCTTAGGGCCCCACAGACATTTGAGATGTACCCACGGTCTACCGTGGGTATACCGGCGAACCTGTACAGTTTTTATTCAGGTAGACCTGAGACCTGAGCGTGTGTGGGGCAATCAGGTTTAACTGCACAGTTTTTTCCTTCGGTCGGCCGTAAACAGATTTCTTTTAATAAATAATAGGAGTTTAACAGGTAAAAGGATATAATAATTAAAATTATATAATTTAGAAATAAATGTTTAGGTTAAAATGACAAATACAGTATTGCTGTGCCACAATATATGTAAATAGTTTCGTTTTATTTTATTGTTTTTATGTTTTTTTTTTTAAGAATAAAATAATTCTTATTGAGGCCTTTAAATACTTTTCCTCTTTGATAAAATGTATTATACAGGGTATACTATTTTCGATGTTTAGTACAGTGATAGCTTAGTTGGCTAAAGTTATGGTAAAAAATAAATGAAAAAAAAAAACAACTTTTACCTTTTTAAGTATAGGTCCGAGAGTTGGGAGTATAATCTCAACTTTCAATTTTATTATCTTACAAAACAACTTTTAATTTTTTAACAAGTTCTTGATAAGCAGCTTCCCGTTTATTTCGGTCATGGTAATCCTTGTTTTTGATTTACCGCTAGACATGTGGATAAGATTTATACATTTCAATAAGAATTCTTCAATGATTTTTGGTTCAGACCAGACATTCTTTTAACTTGCGTTGACTGTGCTGTGAAAAATGACAACCACCACTACAGAGACTAAACAACAACAAAGGTTGTCGTTTATGGCAATAACATGAAATTTCGTTGAAATCAACTAATAAAATCATAAAAGTTATCAAGTCCACGTAGAGTCAAAAAGGTGATTCTACTCTGTCAGGCGCCTTTTGCTGCTAGTAGGACAAAGCGGCGCGGTATAATAAAGGGGGCTACACTGGTTTTGATAACGGCCCATTGTAAAAGTCTGGATACTATAAATATAAGAAATATAAACAAAACGTTTTATATCACGTAGAAACTCTGTAACTTCCCTACAAGATTTGATTTTGCCAATCGGTGGTAAACGGGAGCAGGCTTAACTTCACTAAAGTTTATTGAAGAGGTAAATGGGGCGCAGGGATCTTGGGGTCAATAAAATCGTATGGGTCCTTAGTTTTTCCACATCGTTTTTAAATGCAAAGGTATCGAAATAAAAATGTTAAGTCTATTTTTTAAAAATTTTTATTAATTACGAAACATTTATTGCATCAAAAAATATTTACATTCTTTTGTTTACTGTCTTTTGAAAATGTAAAATTTTGTGACTGTGTCAATCTTCCACCGCTCACTTCTGATACTGATTTAGGCATTTTCCTCTGCATTAAAAAATCTTACAGGTGAAATCAACACTTTGTAATTCACTATTACAATGAGAACTGAACTGACTAAGTGGTATACAAATTATTAGAGTCATCAATTATAGGAATTCTTATACTGACCCACACCCCTCTCGGGAAGGGCTGGCGCCCCATTTACTGTTGTAAACGTAGTAACCTTACAGGCGTGCAGGTAAAAGAGATATTTTCGCGCCCCATTTACTCCGTCCATTTTTGCCAGTGTAAGAAGACAAGTCCTAAAAAGTGGGTGACACATTGTGCATATTAATTATGTTTACGTTTTGTTTTTATAAACTATTTTTTTAAGGAAAACATTTAGTTTAAAATAGAAGTCCCCTCCCGCTTAACATATCAGAAATAAAGGTGTTTCGATATTGATTAAAGTTACTGAATTAAGTTGTCCGTTACTTTCTGATGGTATGGCACTAAGATTAAAAGAAACAAATTGCTATATTTTCTAGCACTGTATTTATTGACATTTTGACTTCAGTCCTGAAAATGTAGTAAGCAGTGGTCGAAATATCAATAAAATGCATTAATGAGAAAACAAAGTTATTTGTCTCATTTTAGTGACTAAAAGTATGGTAACCATAGTCATACACACAAGCTTTTTATTTAATGGACACCTTGTATATTATTTATTTAATTTTAATGTTTTATGACATTTAGAGAATTATATTTATAATCATTAGGATGTAAATGGGTTACCTATAGTTTATTCTTTTAAAAAATAAAAAAAAACAACCCAAAATGTTTTGCATTGTTTAAAATATTCTGTTGCCATAATCAATTACTATGTACTGTTTTTCAATTACAAATAAACCAGTTCACCCTCGAGTTTACAAAGGATCGCATCTTCGCCTTTTAAAATAAACAGGTTAAAAAAACTTTACGACTTTCTACTATTAGATGAGCCTGCGTGTCTGTGTTTTAAATAGGATATTTTTGATTTTACTCCGGTCTGAACAGGTTAAAAAAACTGCACAGTTTTGCTTACGGGTCTACTGAATAAAAAAGCTTGTGCAGGTCTACCGTGGGCAGACCGTGCGATAGACCGTGGGTTTCTACGTCTGTGGGAGCCACAGGTCTCGGACGGATCCCGCTACCGTTTCAGCTTCCGCGGTCCCGTGTTATTTTTGTTTCGCTGCTAGGTTACGTTTAATCGCTCGGGATACTATAGTAGTGTGTTTGTTCTTGTACCCCGCCGTAAAATTATGTCTTAAACGGATCCCGCTACCGTTCCCGCTCCCACGGTCCCGCGTTGGTTTGAGAGTACCTTAAGCTACGGTTTCCTAGGACTTTCGATCGGCGGAACCGACGCGATTTAAGTGTTCTCAAATTAAATATACACTTTTAAATGAAACCACATTCAAGTGAATATTTGATTTGGGCAAACGTAAATCGAGTCGGTTTCGGCTGATCGAAGTTCTAGGACTAACGTAGCTTTATTATAAACTCCAAATAGTATCCAAATACCTACAAGCTAAAAGGTTATCTGTTTCTAAATATCTCCTTAAACTATGCCTAAACAAATCTATATAATCAAAATCGTATTAATTTTTAACAATAAATTAGAAAATTGATAAATATCATAGTTTGTACAAAGATATGATAAAAAAATCAGACACACACACTAATTCTAAAATTCACTAAAGAGAGTAAGTAATTCACGAAAATAAATGTAACAATTCAGAATTTTATATAAAAATAGAGCCACTTCATTTCTTCTGCGTTTTTCAAGACTTTCAATACCTATACTAATTGAATGTAAATGGAGTATGCCAAAATCTTATCTTAAACAAAAAATTTAACAAATTTTTGAACTCTTTAAGCAATTTATATAACAGTTTTAAACCAATGCCACACATTTCTCTTGTTGATCCTACTATGATTTCTTACTACTTGACCTAATGCAATACAGTTTTTGTTTTATGCATTATTTAATAACGGTTATTGTCCAATTGTGCTTCAAAAAGTGCTACCAAATTAGAAACAAAAAAAAAACCATTAATAAGTATTTGAAAATAAAATACTTTTAATATCACTTTGTAGGTAGAAGGCTATATGGCCCTTGCTTATGGCATCTTTTGTTTAACAAAATTGTAGCAAGATACTGTCTTTTTTAAAATATTCAGATATCCCGCACTTGCAACTAAAATGGGACAATAAAGAACGCCAAACAAACCAGTAAAAAAAACTGGCTAAAATTCTTCTGAAATATATTTTTCAGTGTGCTAAACAAAAGTCCTTATGGGCGCAAAATTCGTTCATGCATAGATTTGGAAATGTTAGATCTCAAAATAGGCCTATTTTGATTCTGGGTATTACTAACGGCTAGAGCCAATAAAAAAATTAGAAGGAAAACTTTTCTCCTCTTCTTAAATATCTTATTTTAATCTTTTTTTTAATGATAATGATAAAAGAAATGATAAATTAAAACTCATATAAACATGCGTTCATAATTATTTTGTTTTCAAGATATAGATAGAAATTATTGGACTGGATAGAAACTCTATTTAAATAGGAATTTAATAAAATAACAACAACTCTGAAACCTAATTTTTAAAAGAAAAAGTTCCCGCAATGCATCTTTTATAGTCTAAAAATACAATTAAATAGGAAAAAAGAGGACATAAAACCTGTATTCCAACTTGCTCAATTTAAAGAAAGCATACCATTTTTACCCACATTTACAAAGTCAGTAGCGAACTATTTTTTTTTAATATCTCCTCAGACGCCACTGAACTTATTAAATCCAATTAAGTAAGTAATAAATTACGCCTTAGTGCTATTAATAACATTGCCAAATAAAAAAACAAAATCTGAAAAAAAAACTTAAAATTAAAAAGAAAACCATTTTTTTACAGGTCTAACACAGTGATCGTCAGTATTGATTTTTTCGTTCACGCTTTTGATAACATTATCAGTTTTTTCAAAAAATTATTAATTAGCAAAAAATATTATTAATTGTGTAAAATTAGTAATTAGCGAACATACAGGGTGTTTCCTAACTAAGGTACAAAATTAAGGTAGGTCCTTTCTTATGTCTTTCTATAAAAAAAAAAATCCTATAAACATATGTCCGGACTTCCTTTAATACTAAGAAACAGAGCGTTAAAGTTTTTGAAAAAAGTTGATATATTTAAATATCTTAAGAACCCTTTAACCGAATAAGATAAAATATAGCTTATTTAATGTAATAAGGTTCTTGTAAGGCTTTTTTCAGATTAGAATTATAAGGTCCAGTGGAATTTTAGTGGGCACCACAGCAAATATTATTGTCAAAAAAGTACGCCACGGACTTTAAATGAAGTTCCAATATTTTTTCGGGTTAAGCTATTAACTGTTCAACTTTTAAGTGTCTTGGATTTTTATTATATCTACCTTTTCTTTCAAAAAAATATATATTAAAGTTACGTTAATTTCTTTTAAAAAGTACCGATAGACAACATGATATAAAAATAAAAAATAAAAATAAAACAAATATTTGCCTAAAAATAAATAAGCAGTTGTGTGTTTTATTAAAAATTGTAGCTTTTCCTATTTTCTAAGGTTGAAATTGTTTTTTTTTAATTTTGGATTTTATTGCATTCTCTTTAGGGCTCCTTTTTAGAATGACTGAAAGTGGTTTTAATTTTTATTTCTCGAAAACGAAGCGAGACACGAAGAAAATACACGGGATTAAAAAGAAGCACATTTTATTGCTTAATTTGAAATATCCATAAAAAGTTAATAAAAACTCTGTTGCGTCCTTTTTTTTCTTCTTAATATTATTGGCTGTAATACCCACTGAGTTGCCAATGGCCCCTATACAGGTGCCTTATGAAATTAACTAAGTGTAACGAATTTTATCTGAATCGGTTAAAAGGTTTTTAAAATATTTACAAAATATCGACTTTTTTGAAAACTTTAACTGTATCTCAGAAATGAAGCAAGTCCGGACTAAGTTTCTTACTGTAGTTAAGAATACCCTGTATATTTATTACTATTTAAAAAAATATATTATTATCTTCAGCTAATCATAGTTTGAAAAAATAAAATAATATTTTGAGTTATTTTTTGCTAACTACTATTTTTTTAAATATATCTGTAATATTGTTCGGCTAATTAATAATTTAAAAAATGTTTTCCTCTGCCTGCCTCTTACCCTCCCCTCACCCTGGCTACGCCTATGAAAATAACACTTTCTTGCAACCTAAATGCAACATTATGATGATTTTATTACGTTTACCTAGTTTTTTCAAAAAAGTTATCTGACAAAATTTAAATAAACCTTGACATGACACTGGCACCATATTTTAATAAAATGCAAAGTAAATTAAATAATTAAAATAAATAAATATTTACATTTTACTAAACAGTGGACCAAGGCCACGTACCTAGACACTTATGATAAAGATATCCATGTATACAGGTGTGGAAACCGTGTGGCCGACCATAGGGACTTGAACGAATAGTATATATTCGTGGTGGATGTGTGTTGCTCGCAACGTCATCCAACGAAGGGCGGAAGCTGTGGGTCGGAGAAAGCCCCTAACTACCTTTTCATATTAGCGAAAGACGGAAAGACGGGCGACGGACCAACACTATCAAAGTGTATGAAGTCAAATGAAACCTTTCATACGCGGAGAACGGGGAGAGTCGGCAAACTCAAAGGCTTCGTATAATTTTTTATCTCTCTGTCCGTCAAAACTGGCGTAGTGTGTAGAGGCGCTAACTGAAATCAGCGCTTTCGTTGCAGCTGTAAATTAGGGGAGTACATAGCAAGTCGGCGGAAGGGATTGAGTGCTTGATTTGTGTATGATCGACGGTTTGGTTTCTGTACCGGTATATGTCGCAGGCAAATGGTTATTTTAGGCAAATGGCTTCTGCCTGGGCAAATGACTTTAGGAATATAATTTTCATTTAAAAGTCACTTGCCTAGGTAAATGCATTTGCCTTCTCCTTTGTCCTTGTTAGGCAAATGATATATTTGATAACATATTAGGCGTACAGTGTGTTTTGCAGACTACAGTAAAAAGCAAACGCACGTGCAATTTGATTGGTTCGAAGCGCTATAGACGGTAATGCAAAACTGTCACATTGGGGCGGTCATGGTTAGTTTTAATTAGTTATTTTGTTTTATTTACTTTATTAGGAAATAAAAAAAAAGATTTAACTAACCAGAACTAACCATGGCATGACCGTCTGGTAATGCAAATATTTCTATTTCCATTTGCCTAAAAATTGCATAAGCAAATAGAATTCAATGGTATTTAACTAGGCAAATAGCATTTAAAAATGAATATACACCATTTGCCCAGGCAGAAAGGCATTTGCCTAGGCAGAAACCATTTGCCTAAAATAATCATTTGCCTGCGACATATGCATATGTAAAGTATGTTCCAAAATATGCTTAGTGTAAATTTGAGTTTCATTTTTTAGAACAAAAAATCCTTATATTTACCCTTTTGCAGTTGAAATGCAGCACTTAAAAAACATATTGCAAATAAACATGTATTACATTGTTACGCCCAATAGGCTATTGATTATGTACAAAAAAATAGGGTTAAAAGGAACTACAACGTTAAAGAAGTTTTATTATTTCATATGATCAATGGACCCCCAAATATTAAAAAACCGTGGAGAGAGGGGTGCGTTTTTGAAAACGGGGTAAAAACATCCCCTAACCTCAGGTCGAAAACTTCGCACTTTTTTCAGGTAGTAGTCAACAAAAAGTTGTAGAAAATTAAATTCTTTATCAAATAACGCTTGCCGAATGAAAAAAAAGTTATTTTTGACAAAAATATGCTCAAAACACGAAGCAAAAAAACACGAAAAACACGTTTTTTTAGTATTTTGCCCTATAAATTTTTTCCATAAGGGTTTAGGTATATTAAAAAGAAGTTTCATCCTTTCTTTACAAAATGAAGCTAAGTAAAAGTCTTTAGTGTTTATAGTGTTCGAGAAACAATTTTTTAAAATTTGCCACTCGCACCATTTTTCGGCAATTTTAGCTATTTTTTCGCAAATAATGCTCTGTAACTCTTTTCTACGCAGTTTTAGCTATAGGCAATGGTATACTCAGTTAAAAGAGAAAACAATTACCTTTAAAGTGGTCTACAGTACAAGGCTCCAAGACTATATATAAGTAGGATATGGTTCTTCAAGTCTTTCTAATTTCAACGATATCTTACCTATCTTTTTAATTTCTTGTTACAACTTTTTTTCTACATCTATGTAGATATGATAAAAAAATAAAAAAGCATATTTGTTTATCCCTAAATGGTGTTTTTAAAAAATGCTGAGGTTAATTTTAAGCAAAATATGGATAGTCAAAGTGTCATCATCGATTTTTGTTAATTTTTAGGTACATTTTTTTAATTTGTTTTTTTTTTGTTTATACGACGGTTTAAAATTGTATACATTATTAAAATTATGTTAAAATGGTAATATGAGCTATTACCCACGGCTATTACCCACCTCAATTACCCTCGCAGTCGTTTAAATATGCATAAATCCGATAATTTGTATATGATTTCGACAACTCAAATATGACTCTTCAGGCAAGTTAACCAATTGTTAGTCACACATGAGTTAATAATTTAAGATATGGATTAATTCCAATACTTACTATCAAAGCTCCTACGCCACAAGTTTTTCTTAAAAAAATAGCCTGTCAAAGTACGAAAGAATTTACAAGGAACTGTGGTTGCAGAAAGTTAGGTATTAATTGTTCCATGTTCTGAAATGTGTGCTTAGGTATTAACTGCTAGAACTCTGATAAAACTGAGCTTTTCAAAGAAGATAGTAAAGCTGAGGAAGAAATAGATATTGAAATTAAAAACTTTTGAACTGCGACTTAAACTGGGTAGACAAATAAGCATTTATTTTTATTTAGCAACATATATATTTGGGTATGTATATACACAAGGAAAAAATTAATAACAAAAAATTAAAAAAAATACGTAGAAATTAACAAAAATCGTTGCAGTATGTCATTTTGACTATCCATATTTTGCTTAAAATTAACCTCAGCATTTTTAACAATACACCATTTTAGAGAAAAGAAAATAGGCTTTCTTTTTAATTTTTTATCACATCAACATAAATGTAGAAGAAAAACGTTATAACGAGAAATTAAAAAGGTAGGTTAGATATCGTTGAAAGTAGAAACACTTGAAGAACCTTATCTTACTTATATATAGTCTTAGAGTCTTGTACTACAGGTAATTTTAAAGGTAATTGTTTTCTCTTTCAACTTAATATTACCATTGCCTATACCTAAAACTGTGTAGAAAAAGTTATATGACATTATTTGCGAAAAAATAGGTAAAACTGCCGAAAAATGGTGTGAGTGGAAAACTTAAAAAAATCATTTCTCAAACACTATAAACACTAAAGACTTCTACCATGCGTCATTTTGTAAAGAAGGATGGAAGTTTTTTTCTCTAAAGCAATGTCTATACCTAAACCTCCATAGAAAAAAGTTATAGGGCTTACTTAAATACAAAAAAAATATAAAAAACGCGTTTTTCACGTCTTTCTTGGTTCGTTTTTTAAATATTGTCAAAATACTTTTTTTAATTCGGCAAGCGTTATTCGATGAAGAATTTAATTTCCTACCACTTCTCTGTTGACGACTACCTCAAAAAAGTGGGCAATTTTCAACCTAACCTCAAAAAACTGAAAAGGGGCTGTTTTCACCCCGTTCTCAAAAACGCACCCCTTCAAATGGTAGCACTCTGCGGTTTTTTAATAGTTGGGGGCACATTGACCATATGAAATAATAAAACCCCTTTAACGTTGTAGTTCCTTTTTAAAGTACGTAATCAATATCCTGTAAATCAAACCAAACATTCAGAAAATGACAAATTATGTAGTAATTTTTTGACATCTTTTACTATTCAATCTATAAAATAGAGTACCATAATTAAGCTAAAACGGTATATTTTAAGTTAAATAGCCATGAAAAAATAAAATTCATGATACTTTTGTTATTTACGACTTCTCAGGGCAAAGTCAAAGTTTGCAAACTCCTATTAATGACCATAACTCCATTTTTTCTAATGAAACGAGGGTGGATCGTTAGCATATCCTCAAAAAGCAGTCATTACAAAATTTTACATAACAGCTTTAATCAATGACTTCTTCAATTATTATTTTTTATCATATGACCGAGTTGCAGATTATTATGCTAAATAGCCTTTCTTAACATTTTTACTGGTTTACACTGTATAAGAGTGTACGGAGGAATCTGCGATATTAAAATTGTTGCTCATAAGTATATAGGTACTATCAAACTGACTCAGCAACTTTAACAGTATTAATAATTTGTTGTTTTGTTGTTGTGATGCAACAAAAATGCATTATTTCAAACCATGTGACATTGATAACTCTTTAACGCTGAGAAATATAGATGACTAGTCATGGCATCCAATTACCCAAAAGTTAATCTGGTAACTTATAGAGAACCCACTTTGGTAGGTGATTTATTTGGTTAAAAAATGGAATATACCTATTGTTTTAAAATGTAAAAAATGTGGATCTACTTTAAAGAGTTATAAGGTAATTAGCAGTTAATTTAAACAGTATTAGTACCGTAAATGAAGCATTTCACTTCGGAATTCTTTGGTCCTGCATAGATAGAAGTAAAATTTCTAATTTAAATCTAGACCCAACCGAAGCGAAGGGCGCCAAAACCCTGGAAGTGATAGCCATCCCATCTTGGAGGTGAAAATTTATTCTTATATTTTAACCACAGGAATCGAACGGAGAAGTAATTCTGAGCATAAAATATTATACAGGGTGTCCGACTATATTTTGACTCATTTGGACCGTTAATAGCTTTAAGGCAAATACAGTTATCATAATGCGGTTTGCGTAAAAGCCATAGATTTTTAAAGGTTTTTTTATCATATCCTTGCTATGACACATTACGTTAACACAAAAACAAAATGACCGATTTTGCTATTTTAAATGGAACACCATGTATATTTTTTACCGTCTTAAAATTCAATCTTTTCCCTTAAAAATAATGTAGCATAGGGTATGGTTATTGAAAAATAATTTATCTAGTAAAAATCGACTGCATGGCAAGTAAAAGTATTATTTGGCAATAAAAATTTGCTATATTCAAGGTATTAGAAAAAAATGGGACATCAAAGCTCTAGGAATTTTCACAATATTAACAAAAGAATATAAAAAAGTAATTTTACTTTAGTGAAACTATTATTTTGTGAAGAACGTATAGCCTATAAAGCCGTATTTTTTGTCTGTGACATTGTATGTAAAACATTTTTATTGTCAAATAATGCTCTTGCAGTACAATTTTTTAGAGATTAATGAATCCATTATTTTTGGAAATAACCTATGTTTTCTATTTGTGTTAACGGAATGTCACCAATAAATGTCGATTTGTAGTAGAATTTAAAATGCCTAATTACAGAAAAAATTAGAGCCTAAAGTATTTTTTTTCAAAATATCGAATTTTTAACCTTTTTTTTTTATTTTAAATATATTTTGAAGAGAAAAAAATGAAAACAAATTGTAGATTTTTAAATGACTAAAATTTCTCTGTGCGAGATTTTTGTAGGGTGAATATTTGGCAAAAACCTCCTTTTACAAACGAATACTACCTTTTTCGCGCCATTTAAATTCACCCTATTTAAAAACCAAGGAATTTTAGGAGATTTAATTTACAGAGACTTGTAGCTCCTAAAAGTTCTGCACAGACGTTTAAAAAAAACTTTTTATCGTAAGAAATAAAGGTTAAAAAAACAACATTTTTTTTTAATTGGAATAGCCTACTTTGAAGCATTGTAAACTACATAATTTTTAACTGCACCAGGGTAAGGGTCAGTTTTATTGAGGGGGCTAGTTAGGTGTTTAGGTTGTTTCTCATTGATTTTTAGTAGAAAAAATTAGGTACTGACCATATTTTTATCATGTCACCCATTAAAAACGTTTATTTTTTCTTTGAAATATTGTAACTGTCAATCGCGAATTACACGAAAAATATTGGTTTTATGAAAAAACAAATTATAGAACTTTTCTTGCTTAGATTTACTGTTTCGATCAAGTTATGTGGTTAAAATGTAATAAAAAATTTCCAACCTCAAGATGTGGGGGCAAACTTTGGGTGGGATAAAGATTTTGATCCTTGGGGTATTCCCTATCCTCTGTAAACATTTTAAGAAAAATCATGAAGGACCAAAAACTTGCGAGGTGTACCTTTTTTTTTAGCCAAATTTTCTGTACTATATCAGGTGCCCAGGAGATTACTAGCAAGACTTTTTCTTGAGAAGTGATACACGATTTTAAAATGTTGGTTGAATGTATGATTGAATAGGATGCAGTTTTTGATGTTTCAGATTTTATGGGGCACATCCGGTTTAACCGGAAGTGTTCTTAACTTTGCTAATTTAAATAGAATATCCTACATATTTTCTAAAAATTAATTATATAGGGAATTCCAGGAAAATAGATGTATAACATGTTATGACTATCATAATTAGTTTTTGACAAAATGGCATTCCAAAATGTCGTGTTAACCGTCATTTTTATCGATCGATAAAAAAACAAATGATAAACAAAATATTATTTGGCTTTTCTCCAAAATAAAAATAAAAAACATTTTAAAATGTTAAATAATTTTTTAATTTTATTTTGAAGAAAGGACTTATACGATTTCTTACACATATGTAATTAACCTTACATCCTATTACCATTAAAATACAGTTTCCATTTTTACCAATAGTGTCATAGAAATTTATTTTCGGATGATAATTTATTTTAAACAGAAATTCTGGCTAATGTAAAGGGTCAAAAATTTATTCATTACGTGTGAAAGCCAAAAACCGAAAATAGAATATAATTTTCGGTTTTGGCTTTCACACGTAATGTATTCAGCCATCCTCAAGTAGTTGTGGTCAAAAATTTATGTCCGATATACATTTTTCATTGTTTACATTACCCAGAATTTCTGTCAGACATAAATATTATGCAATAAATGTCAGATGTAAGTATATAAAATTTTAAACGTATAAAGTGCATAGTCAAATAAATTAAATTTTTTTATCTTGACAATATTAAGTTTAAGGTAAATTTATGTTATTGAACTTTAAATTTATTTGTTTGTTGTGTTTAGAAATAATTATTTTTTTAATGAATGTATCTACATTCCAACTTCCGCTAAAGCTATGCATACTGAACCATAACAAATAAAAATAATTGGGCAAAACCATCAAATGAAGCCCACTATTTTATATGGAAGAGTAAAAAAGACAGGTTATTAAAAACACAGTAGCGTGTATATCCCTTGTAATATTTAAAATATATTTTGTCAAAAAAGGGTACTTAATTAAAAAAACTTTTCGAAAAAAGGTAAAATTTCACTACAAAAAATTAATAAAAAATTGAATAGGCGAAATAACTTAAACAATATAATTATTAATTTAAAAAGTTGGATGTATTTAATTTACTTACTTACATACTTACTATACACTGGCAAAAATAACATATTTAATGAGCGGAGGTAAAAAATTTAAAAAACATTTATCTTACGTAAAGTGACACAATAATAATTTTATATGTAAGAACAAATAATAAAAAAAGAAAAAGTTGTAATTATATTTAAACCCCACTTTAACAAAAAAAAAATATATTTTCTTGCCCATCAATGAGCTCCATGCATATTTTACAGCTTCTGCTCTGAGGAATTACCTCGTAATATTTCTCTATTAGCTCCTAATACAGTGGCGCTTTTCTGGCTCTTCCCAGCTACTTTGCCATGGATACACTCTCGTTTAATTTTTTTTTTTTTGATTCTTTATAATAAAACCAACACACTTTTTATATTTTTTAGCGTTAATAATTAGGAGATAGCAGATCTGTAAAAAAAACGTTTGAATAGTTTACACTTGAAAACGGGCAAAGATCAGTAGCGTAGGCGGTGTAGGCGGTCGCCTACTGCCTCGCGGCAAGGTGGAGGTATGAAATTTGAGTCACAGACATAATGTAATAACAAAGGCAACAAATGGCGTTTTTTTATTGTTGTAGTACGTAGGAAGTTTTTTGTTCTTCAATTGTAATCTGCCATAAAAATGTCATAAAAGCAATTTGATTTTTTGAAGGGGCTCTGCAGTACAAGTGAGGACCTTTGTTTTTTTGATCCTCAGTCTTTTTCACCCACTTGACTTTTTGGTAAAAAGAGCCTCGCGGATACGACTTCGCCTATGCATGTTTTTGCTTACGCAACGCCACTTTGTGTTTATATTTTTTATTAGTACATAATGTTTTCGAAAGAATACTTTCAGTTTAGATGTTAACCTTATATACCTATTTAAATATTTTGCAAAACAATGGCAGAGAAATTAATCCTTTGCAAATTTACATTTTATTTCTTAATATTGCCCAACACCTTTTTTAAATATCTTATATTATTTTTTACGTATTGCGTATACTTATTATTTTAAAACCTATTTTATATATATATATATACTTAATTAAATGATTTATATTTTTTAATGTATTTTGCATGAAATAAAAAAACAATTATTAAAGTCAAATTATTATCTTATTAATAATATGTACTATACTAATAAGGGGTAATTCATTTAGAGTACTTTTTCTAGTAGGTGTTTTTGTATAGATGAGAGGGTCCGAATTTCGAACTGTTATGGTATTTGTGTTGGGTACTGTTTGGCAATTTATCCTTGAAAGACTAAGCCCCTGGCACAACGTCCAATACTTTTTAACTGTATTATGAAAATCATTATTCTCCGAGAAATGTGTTTCGTGCGCTTCGGCCAACTTATGGTCCATGCATAATCGGCATAATGAGCCGACATTCGCTGTACCATCACAAAAATTTGAACTCCATTTTTCATTATAGGATTATTCTTGATCAAGTCAGCCATGTCCAGCACGTAGTGCAGAAAATATAGCGGCAGTAGCTGCGAGTGTACGTGATGATTCTGACTAATTGAGTTGGTCCCTCGGAAATTGGAGCTTAAGAACAGACCATGTTAGGCGCAGTTAAGGCCAACATTTAAAAGCCATAATCTTTAAAAAATAAATGTATGATATAGTTCTTCCATATGATAATAAATGTTACTTAATAAAGTTATTTTTCTAATTTTTTTAAACACGCCCAAGAGCTCCAAAAACGGCTACCATAGAAGATAACAAAACAAAAATCCGCCATCTTGTACTGGCAGACCGTCGATTGAAGGTGAGCGAGCTTACTGAGACTAGGCATCTCATAAAATTCATAGGGCATGAGAAAGCTGTCAGCGAGATGGGTGCCACGTTTACTCACTTCAGACAACACGCGCCAGAGCAGCACTTCAGAGCAGTGTTTGACTAAGAGTTTCTGCGTCGTTTCGTGACCGTCGACAAAACATGGATTTACACATCAAGGTGTTTATCGAGGTACACACGGTTATGCAAAACTGTCACATCTATCAAAAAGCCAAAGCTCGCGCGCAATTTTGACCGTGTGTATTAAGAACTTCCACATCCTGGCTTGGCATGCGACTCGATGTCCGAGTTTGATTTTCCGTGGTGCGCGCCGTGCAAACTTGTGCATGTGTAGGAACGTCAGTTAACGTTTCAGTTTGGGAACGTCGTTTACGGGGTTATATTGTTGGTTTTGAGTTAACAAAATGGCTCTTTGGCTCCAGGAAGATGTATTGTGTGATTTTATAGATATGCATTAAGGTTATCCATGCTTTTGGAAAGTTAAAAGTAACGAATACATTGACAAAAAAAAAAATCGCTAAATTACGCTTCTGTTCAAGTTGATCACA
Organism: Listronotus bonariensis; assembly: GCA_014170235.1. NCBI lineage: Eukaryota > Metazoa > Arthropoda > Insecta > Coleoptera > Curculionidae > Listronotus > Listronotus bonariensis. The sequence continues at coordinate 47,987 of JACEGR010001762.1, read as the reverse complement.
CCACCAGCTACCAAAACTGACGCTGAACTGACAGGTACATCTGAATCGTGTGTATCAAAAGCGTCACTTGATAGTTGCTTTCATGAAAGTGCGTTTCAGGTTTGCCTGACCGTGTATACCCCAGTTTTAGAGAGAAGGTGGCTCAACTTTCATTTGACAGTTGATAGATAAAAGGTATTCTTTTAAAAAAATATTGATATTTCTTTAGTGTTAAACTTTAATTAATTGCTAAATAGCGGAGCAACCGCTTTCGGTAAAACCATCCTCAGTGCTACTTGTCAAGTAAAAGTCATAGCTCTGAAGCACATCAACTAGTCATGCAAGTGTTTTAGAAGTTTTACAATAAAAACAAATAATTAATATTTTAAAATTTTAACCTGTTTAACAAGTAGCAGGATGGATTTACAGAGAGCCTTCTGTTACGCTATTAAGCGATTGATTAAAGTCTGCACGAAATAATAAAAAAAGTGTAATTTCTTTTCTTTTAAGCATTTATTGGCATATTTTTTGTACGCCACTGATTTACCACAAATAAATAAAGCAAATGAATTAATACGTAGTAATAACAAATTATAATTGAATCCCATTTTTATTTTGCCAAATTCCCACAATATCGCCGACCTTGAATATTTTTGCAAAATAAAAATCATTTATCCTACACGCAACCTTTTAGTGTTAACCGAAAAGTTTTTATTTCTAGAACTAATTATATGTATCGTGTCATTGATACCTTACATGCTAACTTAAATTTTGATGAAATAATGAGTAGATTGGATTTTTTTCCATATTTTTTAATCATTTTCTATTTATGTAGCTTAATTATTAAACGGCCAATTGTGTATTAATTAATGATGTTTTCACCGCGTATGATTTTGATAAACGCTAAACAAAATGCAAAAGAAAAAAGTTGTACTGAAGCAATCATGTTTAAATATATGGTGGAGTCGTCTCCGAATAGGGCTATCTCGTTTTTGTATTTGTTTTCTATTTTTGAGGATCTACTGTCAATGCATACATACACTAAAATTTATTTTTTAAATTGGATTTAATTTCATAACTAAAATATTTATGATATTACAATTGCATGAAGATAAAGACCGACGCATTCTTCTAGGTCATTTTAAGAACTAATAAAATAAATTTTTAATTACAATGTTACTCTTTAGTTGTTGTTTCATTTAAAATATTTTAAAAATCACCAATAAACACTGTTAGTCATACATATTTTGGGATTTTAACCCGGGATCGGAGTCGATCCCTGACATCGGCCACTCACTTATAAATTACAATTGGCCGCCTTATGACTACTATCTCTAAAAAAAAAAAAAAAAAAAAAAAAAATAGGAAGTGGCACTGTTATTTTTACCTTTAGTATACCTGTAAAATTTTATTTATCCTAATTTCCAAAAAGTTATTTATCAGATAAAAATCTGTTTTCCGATATAATAGCGGTTATAAAAAATCTCCATATAATGTACAGGCGGCTTAAAATTGACTTAATATGTTTATACATTGATATCAAAATAATATTTTGAAAAGTTTATAAATCAATAAGTTCAAAAGGATTGTTTTCGTTCTACAGCATAAAAAAATTATTTTTATACTCTAGGAAGGGGTTAACGTTTATAGGTAATATAAAATATTTTATTCTGTACAGTGCATAAATTCAAGATGTCTTTAATAAAAAAACCCGTAGTAAAAGTCAGCCTCTATGAAAATACTTTAATATATTGAAATGGATGACTCCTTGGGTAGTGTACAGACATACTTAATACTATTTTTTGTTATGTTTAAACATTTTTGAATTTTGCAAAAATACCTTTTTTTTCACATGCCTTCCACTCACCTGCTTGGGTTAACCTTCATTAGGATTATGGAGGGTAGAGGGAAGGAGTACCATCTAAATGCATTAAAAAGTGTCCGTCGAACGGAGCAACTTAAGGTGGCGCCACAGTAGCCAGAGAAGATTTTATAACCAATAAGCATAAATTATTAGAGTGAGATACAAAATGAAAAAGAACAGGTAGATACAAAGTAAAAAGGAAAGAAATATTAAAATCCCTCCACTGGCTACTGTGGCGCCACCACAATTTGCTACATTCCGATGGCCACTTTTTCAACTTGTCTGCCATAAAGATGGTTATCCTCCCTCCACCATCCATAATTAGGATATTTATGAAACAGCTGTATAGAAGTCACATTTTGTCCGCGATGTTGCCAAACATCATTTTATACTTTTTAAAACTTTGACATAACAGTAGTAAAGGTAAAATAACTTTGTTATTGTTCTTAACATAAATTGAAGATATTTTTCTTTTGAAAAAAAGTTTTCAACCAGTCCTTTGTCAGTTGCCCTTTTAACTAATATAAGTTTATTATTTGGATTTTTAAAGAAATGCAACAACAAATCAAATCGAAAGGAACTATACCTTTAGTATAGTTAAATAACGCTTATTTATTTGTTTCTAAACACAAAAAAAAAACCTTCGTGTTTTGATGATATTTTTTACACCATGATTTAAATAATTAAACACTTTGCAGCATAAACTATATTTTATAAATTTACATATATGTAGATAAAATTGCATGGATTTACCACAAAAGTTCCCAGAAATTGTTGAACAACCTATACAAAACTGTTAGTGTTCTGTTTTTTATTTTATTTCCCTTACTTGCCAAACATCTTCATCCAGTTTTTTTTATCACAGTATTACACATTATAATTAAATAGAACCCGCTAAAAATCAAATAAATACTTTAAAAATAACGTAACATTTTGTTAAACAAAAGCTGTCGTTACCGAAACGTTTAGACTAAGGTAAGTTAAAATGTATTGGTTTTTTTACAACGTGGCAACATCGGACAGATTACTGGGAATGACAGCGCCAGCTGATTAAAGTAATTTTTTCGCGTTAACCGGAGTGGTTTAAACCGCGTTTGAAATGGAAATATAAACATGAGAGTAAGATAGAGATAGGTATTCAAATGTTTTTAAAATGTTTTAAACCGTATTAACACGAAAAAACGCCTTAAGGCGCAGATAAAATTTTAGGTTGCAAAGTACAAATAAAATCAATGATAGTGAGTGTTGGTTACAAAATTTTATTTTAAATATTAGATAATTAATTTTTTTTGTTACCGAAAGAATAAATCTACAAACTTATAAAATATTTTTCTGGTAATGTCCGGTATTGTTGTATTTGCCATTTGCAACTCATTTTTTGTACGGAATTGTTTGTAATTTAGCTTTTAGAGCGTGTACGAATGGCTTAGAATAGTTTTATGTATTTTTTACCGGTAAATAATGTAATTTTTATTGCGGAAGTACGAAAATTTGTAATATTATTCACAAAATCAAAACAAAGGATTTAAATGATCGCTGAGAGTAGCGGGTATGTAATTTGACTAGCTTTGACTTAGGGATTTTAGGATCAAATATTTTAGTAATTAATAGTGGTCAGTCATTTCTAACAATTTTAATTCAATTTAATTCTACGTCAGGATCTTAGGATTTTACTATATTAAAGTATTTCCATAACACCCTGAATATAAAATTTAATTCAAAAATTACAAATATTTTATTTGTAATAATAGAACTAATGTAATTTTATATTGTAAGGCGAATTGTATTACCGTTTTTATTCCAAAAACTATTTAATTTACTGCACTGTAAAAAGATTTTATAAATAATTTAAATAATTATTTCTTTTAAATTTAATTTTAATTTCAGCCAGAAGCCATGACCATTTAGAAAAAAAATACAAACATTTTTTATTAACGTATTTTGCTATTTAATTAAACATTTAACAAAATATGTTTTTCTGACTTAATTTATTTTTAAAAATAATATTATCGCAATTTTAAGCCCTCCTGTATATTAAAAGTCCGTTTTTATTGAGGTTTTTTTTAACAAGTATCTTTTAAGTTTATTCTTAGGCATAGTGAGAAAAACGGATATACAGGTTAAGCTAAATAATATAACACATAGGCAATGTGAGGAAAAGAGACAATCTAACTAAATCCCGGCATGTAATCATGCATGACTAATACTGCTTGTTTTGTTATTCTATTACTCGCCGATGAACCAAACCTGCTTGCTCAAGCAGTATGTAGGTATATGTGGATGTGGAATAATGCAAATAATAAAAATATAATACAATTTGTATTTTATTGGAAAAATATAAACTGTAACAACAATATGCATGTACATACTAATTAGTAACAACACACATTTTTAAAACATAACAACAATATTTTATCAAACTTAACACAAATAACTTTTAAAACTTAACACAAATAATTTTTATGTCTTGAGTTTTATATTTTGCCTGTTTTAGAACTAATAGGTTAAACAACAAATGCGCTAGTGTTTCGCGATTGCGGCATTGATGAAGTTGTTAGCCCTACTATGCACATGTCAGGCCTACTATGCACGGTCAGGGCAATTGGGCAGTTTTATTTACTTTAGTTTTTTCCATATTGGTCGATAATAATTTGGCCGCCCACGTGCAGTGCACGTTTTCGCCCTCCCCTTCTAACCCCCGCTAGGAACAGAGTGATTTTGTGCTTGATTAATAAAAATTTATTGACTTCACATCAATATTAAATACATTTGGTATCTAGAATAATCGGGTAAGAATCGTTAGAAACCCCTTAGTGGACGTAGATTAAGAATATTTTTAGGAGACCCGTATTATTGCAGCTTATTATGCATTAAATATTTTATTGTAAAGTCTAATTTAAACAGAATAAATATGTAGCTTTGTGTATAGTTAGACTAAGTCTAGGTTAAATATGCATATTCTTTTAAAAATGTGCATTAAAATAAATGGGTAATTTTTAAATAATATATTAAGCAAATTCAACTAAGATTTAGCTGCAATACGTTGTAAATATTTCTAAAAATCCTTGTTTACAATAAATGTGGAGTAAAAAATATTGTCCTTAAGTTTAAAAGTCGTACCTAAAATTAAGTGACTAACATACTGATATTGTGTTTAGACGCTTAAAATAGGCCAAGTCCAACAGACTATTGTAAAAATATTTGTTTTTCTAAACGTATAATTTAAACTAGTTTAGGTAAATAAAAATTTTTAATAAATAAAGACATAGCTTTACCAGTACTGACAATATTTACTATCTAACTACGTATAATTCTTTTTCTTAAAATTTTATTTATATTTTTTTTGCAATATATATTATAGAGACATAAAAATATCTGGTTTTAGACAATAGAAAATATCCAGACTTGGTGATGTAAAGGGTAATATTACCGAGGTAATGTTACCAGTAATTTTGGTAATATAAAGTAATATTACCTCAAGATCGGTAACATTGGAAATATTGTTTTTTTTTTCCGCTCTATACTTTAAGCAAATTAAGGCCACAATATAACTAAAGCTAAAAATTTAATTGCAAAGGAGTAGTTCATGTATAAACATGCAAGGCGTCCATTAGAAAGTATTGTTGTAGATCTTTTTATGGAAGCACTAACTACCAGCGAAAAATCTACGTCTGGTCGTGTTTGGCGGCAGGAATTTGCTGCAGTTCTAAAATAAGTAGATTGGCTGTAGACATTTCAAATGTTCCATCGTCAACAGCCGCAACCAAAACAACCTTTAGTACTTATGTATTTACTGTCCATAATAAAAATTTCATAATGAAGATTAGAAACTAACCAGAACTAACCAGAACCTACTGAGGAAGAAATAGAAAAAAAGATATTGGTTTCAAAGTTATAGACTTAATTTAATGTTGTTGGGGACAATGAAAAGGATGATTTACCATTATCCACTCTATTACAAAGTCCATTTCGAATTTATAAATAATTAAAAAAAAGTTTTGAAATTAAATAACTTGTATCACTTGAAAATCTGTGTTTTTTTTAATTTTATATTATTGTTATCGTAAATTTACGTAATATTACCGGTAAAATTACCAATTTTTAAATTACCGGTAATTTTACATCCCTATCCAGACTCCACGAATTAGTATAAAAAAGTTGCTTTACTGCCGACTAGCCAGGCAACCTTAAAGGCATTAGCTTCATGCTGCTTTCAGTCAAGGCTTGCCTGGAAGTGCCGACAATCACCTAATCAACTAGCTACAAATAACAGATTAACTCTGATGTGGGTGCCAGGACATGAATGAGTGGAAGGCAACGAGATTGCTGACCAACTAGCCAAAGTTGGTGCACAGGTCCCGTTTTACGGACTGGAACCATTCTGCGGCATAACGAGAGGTCAACTGAGGGAAGAACTCATCGAATGGGAACAGAGGCAAAAAGAGACTTACTGGAATAACGCTCCAGGACAAAGACAGGCAAGAGATTTATCTCTCAATCGCCTAAATACACTAAAAAGCTATAAAAGAGCTTCAAAAGAACGAACTCAGGATAGTTACTAACTTCCTGACGGGTCACGGCCCTTTGAAGTATTACCTAAAAAAGATGGGAAAGACAGACACAACAGCTGTAGGTTTTGTGATCGATCGAGCGAAACCTCGGAGCATATACTATGCCAATGCGTAAGGAATTAACGAGCCAGAGACTAAAATATCTGGAAGGAGTTTTCTTAACTCCAGAAGATATAAAAAGGCGCGCCCCTGAAATATTTCCACTTTCGCGAAAAGTTTGGGAATCGAGGGGATTAACTAATGTAGGGTATCCACAAAAGATCTTTTAGGTCAAAGTGGGAGAAGGGGCTAGCTTAAGCCGAACGACCCCATTCAATACAATACAATATATGAATATCATTGTCAATAAAGGGATTAGAAGACAACTGAACTTAAGTCAAGAGTTTATGCTGAAAAATATTCCAACAGAAACTCATGCTTCTTTCGTACCCTGTATATCTTTAGAGGTCATAGTATTCTGTAAACAAATATATGTATATACTACAGAATCAACCCAACTATACAGTGTTTTTAACTGCTTTACACGTTAAAGAATTAAAAAGTTGGGAGGAGGTAAATTTACTTTTCAAATATAAATTAAAAATTATTCTTCAGATTTAAATGACCATATTTGTAAAACTAATTGGGGCATTGGGGTATATTTATCAAATGTGTTTTTTGAAGCTCTTTCAAAGGCTTATTGATATGTAATATAATATATAGGGTGTTTTGGTTAATAAAATCATACTTTTTGTCATATCCTGTATATCTTAAGACATATTAAAAATCAGGATAACCTATTTGAAAACTACAGAATGAATAAAATAAACTAATATGTTTGTGTATTTTGTACAGTAAAAAAATAGTTTCTTTATGACATAGGGTGTTCACAACTTATCCGCCAAAATATAAGGGCTAATTCTTCAATAAAAAATGAGAACAAAACTTTATATGAACATATGTCTTAAACGTTTTAGTTTTTGAACTATATGGTGTTAAAAATTTCAAAAAATTATGTTTTTTTATAATACCTTTTGTACCAATTTTGATATTTTTAAAAATCGAGGGACGCCTTCTATGCACCAAAAGAAATTTTAGCATACAAGAAAAAAATATAAGTGTCGTCCACGAAAGGTTTTAGGTAAATATTTTTTTAGTAAAAATGGTACGCCAGGGCCTTTTTTTAAATATTTTTTTAAATCCCCATTTACTTTGGAACATATTTGACCTCTTGACTTTTTTATATTTGATTTACGGTTTTTGCGTAAGTAAATAAAAACCATTTCTCGTCATGATCAAATACCTATATCATTAAACAATAAATAGCAAAGGTGAATTTTACTGTAGAATCTGATATTTATAATTCGAAATGACCATGCCGAGAAATGGTTTTATTTATTTACTCAAAAACCGTGTATCAAATAAAAAAATTTGATTGTCTGCAAAGTCGGTTTACTGACGATAGTTGAACATGACAACGTCATAAGAAAATACTAAAGAAATAGTTGCATTTTTCAAAAGAAAATTAAACGATTTACACCACAATCACTTTTTACTTCATTTTCTTCTTAACGAAAACATGTAAATGGATTACTGTATAGAGGGCGGGCCGCTCAAAGTAGAAGAGAAACAGATGTCGAACGCGGCAGCCGATTGTGCCTCTTTCGCGCTCTCGCTTGCACTTCAAGCTTTAAATGGAATGCCGCATGAGTCATGTTTTTTTTGTGCGTGCAACCGGCTCCATCGAATTATAAGATGTTATCACGTCAAAAAGTCAAAAGATGAAATTTATTTCAAAGTAAATAGAGATTTAAAAAAATATTTTTATTTAAAAAAATGCAGTGGCGTACCATTTTTTTATTAAAGACTATTCACCTTAAGCCTCTCACGGACAACACTGGTATAAATTATTTTTTTCTTGTATGGCAAAAAAATTTTCTCTGGTGCATAGCGGGCGTCCCTCAAGTTTTTTTAAAAATAAATAAATTGGTATAAAAGGTATTGCAAAAAAACAATTTTTTTAATGTTTTACACCCTGTAGTTCAAAACCTAGGACATTTAGGACAAATGTTCATATAAAATTTTGTTCTTATTTTTTATTGTAGAATTGGCACCTAAGTTTTGTCGAATAAGTTGTGAAACATCCTGTATATACAGTTGGAAACGTAGTAACGTAGTCCAGGCCTTAGGTTAAATATAATTTTAAAAGTATTTTATTGGCTTTTACGCAGAATCTGTAAAAAAATGCAAAATATTTATTATAGCTATAACTGATGAATTTATGGTGGAGCTACGTACTATAATAAATTTTAAAATAATAAAATTTAAGTGAACTTGGCCTTTAAATATTTAATATTTATTTTTCTCCATAAATTTAACTTAAAATTTATAACAAAAGACATGGATTAAGTTAAATTATATTTACCCAGGTTCATTTTTTGTATTTACCTATTATAAAAATATAATATGTTGCGTAATTTTCTTTAAACGACATATTTAATAATAAATTATAGATTTTATTAGGAAAATTAATTTTATGAGACGGATTTACTACTTATTTTTTAAAAGCTTCTCTGATTTTATATTTGCAATATTTAGAAGTAAATACCATAAAACAAGGGATTTTTATTGCCCCAGTTTATTATTATCAAAGGATAATTTTCGGTTGACGAAATATCAGTAAAAATTGATTTTTAAGTTAATTCTATTTGATATTAGGGTTTTTATTTAAATATGTGGTAAAACATATTTTTTTAACATTAAACAATATTTTAGGTGAAAAAATATGCCTGCAAATTAGTAAAAGAAATTACAAACATGCGTCAGTCAACTTTTTAATGTCCCGGTTTTAAAATTTTCATACTTTTGTAATTTTAACTAGGATCAAAAGGCTACCAACTAAGCTAACTCACTTGTAAATCATAAAGCCATATTACCTTATAACCATATCTCAAGGACAATCAAATTGTTCTACGGAGAACAATTTAGTTATCTAAGTAACTGATTTTTCCAGAGACTGGTTGTCCCACAAATATTTTATAAATTTTTACAATTGAAATTGCAAAAGACTACCAACTAAGCTAGTAGAAGAGCTATGTGCGTTTCTGAGCAATAATAGGGGTAGTTTTTACTATGTATTTTCATATAGGAGAAATTTAAGGTCCGAAAACACAATTTTATGACCATCTCAACCCCTAACGCAAAATTAGAATTTTTAATGCCCTAAGTCACCACGTGCTAGATAGGGGTAACTAACCATCGATGACGTCATCACCTAAACTTAAAATTGAAACGACCTATAAATTAAAAAAAGTCTCGCCGACGCTGGGAGTCGAACCCATGACACCCGGCCACCTGTGTGAGAATCCAACGCCATATACCACTAGACCATTGGGGATTTGATAATTAAAACGCCAAACGAGGTATAATTGGGACCAGACGTCATCACCTATAAATTAAAAAGTCTCGCCGGAGCTGGGAGTCGAACCCATGACACCTGACCACCTGTGTGAGAATCCAACGCCATATACCACTAGGCCATTGGGGATATGATAATTAAAACGCCAAACGGGGTATAATTGGGGCCAAGGCATTAGCATATAACAATGAATCAATGCACAGTTGCCAGACCTAACGCTAAATTTAGTTGAACACCTGCTGATAATCGCATAATTCAGACCGAAGCGGCAACGCTGCATACATAATTTCGCGGCCTTAACAGTTTTTAACGTATATTTCGGTTTCTAGTAGACCGATTTTAGTTGTTCTTTTTTTAAACAATTATTTTAAATAAATATATTAACACTAATTTTTTAAATAAACATGTTATTTGAGAGTAAATAGGGCCTTAACAGTTTTTAACGTATATTTCGGTTTCTAGTAGACCGATTTTAGTTGTTCTTTTTGCTAATAATTTAATTTTTATAAATCTACAAATATTAATACTAAAATTTTTAATAATTATGTTATTTGAGAGTAAATAGGGCCTTAACAGTTTTTAACGTATATCTTGGCTTCTAGTGGTTTGATTTTATTCATTCTTTTTTAAACAATTATTTTTAATAAATATAACACTAATTTTTTAAATAAATATGTTATTTGAGAGTAAATAGGGCCTTAACAGTTTTTAACGTATATTTCGGTTTCTATTAGACCGATTTTAGTTGTTCTTTTTGCTAATAATTTAATTTTTATAAATCTACAAATATTAATACTAAAATTTTTAATAATTATGTTATTTGAGTGTAAATAGGGCCTTAACAGTTTTTAACGTATATCTTGGCTTCTAGTGGTTTGATTTTATTCATTCTTTTTTAAACAATTATTTTTAATAAATATAACACTAATTTTTTAAATAAATATGTTATTTGAGAGTAAATAGGGCCTTAACAGTTTTTAACGTATATTTCGGTTTCTATTAGACCGATTTTAGTTGTTCTTTTTGCTAATAATTTAATTTTTATAAATCTACAAATATTAATACTAAAATTTTTAATAATTATGTTATTTGAGTGTAAATAGGGCCTTAACAGTTTTTAACGTATATCTTGGCTTCTAGTGGTTTGATTTTAGTCATTCTTTTTTAAACAATTATTTTAAATAAATATATTAACACTAATTTTTTAAATAAATATGTTATTTGAGAGTAAATAGGGCCTTAACAGTTTTTAACGTATATTAGAAATACAGGGCTGTTTTTGGAAATACAGGGCTGTTTTTAGAAATACAGGGCTGTTTTTAGAAATACAGGGCTGTTTTTGAAAATACAGGGCTGTTTTTTTAAATACAGGGCTGTTTTTAGAAATACAGGGCTGTTTTTAGAAATACAGGGCTGTTTTTGAAAATACAGGGCTGTTTTTAGAAATACAGGGCTGTTTTTGGAAATACAGGGCTGTTTTGGAAATACAGGGCTGTTTTTTAACGCATGCGTAAGACCGTCAATAGGAGTGTAAACATGGCGGATTATGAAGATATGCGCCGAGCGCCACGTACAGAGGTTGCGCTCCACGCCTTATGACATAACCTTAAACTTATATAGTTCTTACGCATGCGCGAAAAATGACGTCAACATAACCTAGAAATTCGGACACTGTTATGATTGAAACATAACCTAAAATTTAATCGGATAAGCCCTCACCCCACGTCTAACAATTAGGGCTTCCGGGTCCTGCGCCCCCTGCCTAAGCCCTGGGGCCCCACAAAACGGCACCGTTTTTAAAATACGGCACCGTTTTCTAAAATACGGCACCGTTTTTTAAAATACGGCACCGTTTTTTAAATACGGCACCGTTTTAAAAATACGGCACCGTTTTTAAAATACGGCACTGTTTTAAAATACGGCACCGTTTTAAAATACGGCACTGTATTTTAGAAAAACGGTGCCGTATTTAAGGGCTGTATTTTTGAACTACAGGAGCTGTTCGGCTGTTTATTTTGCTGTTCATATTTAATTACTGTTCATGTTTAGACTTTTGCGCAGGCGTCATAATTTGAATACATATATTAATAAGTCAGAGAGACTTGGTCAGTCCCGAGAGGTGTGATGTGGTTGTGTGTTTTTAAATCACATCCTGCTTTGCCTCCATGGTTCATTCTGTATCAATCAACCTGAAATCTGTAAAACAAGAAACCTACTCTTGATGGGTTTAATACCAGCAGAAGTTCGCTATTCGATAGGTATACTTGGTAATATTAGTGTCGTTGACAGCCTCGTATATAATTTACATATCTACTTGTGATAATATTAGCACCGCTGGCGGCCTGTATAATTTACCTATATATCTTCTTGTATCACGGCAAATTACTGCTTTTTAAATAAAATCACTGTTATTTGCCGTCTTTTAATATATCGCTGTTATTTCATTAATAAACAGTTTATTACAGTATAATTATTTAAAAGACGGAAAAATTACTGCTTTTAAATAAAATCACTGGTATTTGCAGTCTTTTAAATTATATCGCTGTTATTTCATTAATAAACAGTTTATTAATATATTATTTAAAAGACGGCAAAATTACTGCTAAATAAGAACACTGTTATTTGCCGTCTTTTAAATTATATCGTGTTATTTCATTAATAAACAGTTTATTACAGTAAAATTATTTAAAAGACGGCACAGTGACCAACTTTTAAATAAAATCACTGTTGTTGCCGTCTTTTAAATGTATCGCTGTTATTTCATTAATAAACAGTTTATTACAGTAAAATTATTTAAAAATGGCAAAATTATATTTTTTAAATGAGAACACTGTTATTTGCCGTCTTTTAAATTATATCGCTGTTATTTCATTAATAACAGTTTATTACAGTAAAGTTATTTAAAAGACGGCACAATTCTACTTTTTAAATAAAATGCTATTATTTGCCGTCTTTTAAATGAATTTTACTGTATTAAACTGTTTATTAATGAAATAACTGTGATATAATTTAAAAGACGGCAAATAACAGTGTTCTTTAAAAAGCAGTAATTTTGCCGTTTTAAATATTTGCCATGGCAAGCGCATTTAATGTAACAGCGATATAATGAAGACGGCAAATAGCAGTGATTTATTTAAAAGAAACGTGAGTATGCCGTCTTTAAATGAGGTACACTGTAAGCAAACTGACATTAATGAAATAACAGCGACCTGCAAGGCGGCAAATATAACAGTGTTCTTATTTAAAGAAGCGGTAATTTTGCTGCGGCACAAATGGTGCTGCTGTAATAAACTGTTTATTAATGAAACAACAGCGATACCTAATTTAAAACTACAAATAACAGTGATTTTTTATTTAAAAAGCAGTAATTTTTGCCGTCTTTTTAAATAATTATACTGTAATAAACTGTACGAGGCTGTCTTTGACACTAATATTACCAAGTATACCTATCGAATAGCGAAAACCACGTAGTATATTAACCCATCGAGTAGATTTCTTGTTTTGACAGATTTCAAGGTTGTTCCCAGTACAGGCCAGAGGGCAAGAAAATGTGTTCAAAAGCACAACCACCACATCTCGAGGACTTCGACCTCAATTCTCTCTTGGACTTATTTACAACCAACATGTATCTTTACGGTTATGACGCCGAGTACAAACGTGAACAGTGACCAAATATGAACACAAAATAAACTGACCAGTTTACATTCCCTATGTTTCAAAGTATAAAGCCCTGTATTGTGCCTCCAAATACGTACGTTTTTAAAACTCTAGTGCCATATTTAAAAACAGTGCCGTGTTACAAAAACAGTCGCCATCATTAAAGAAACAGGATCTGTAAATATAAAAACAGGTGCCATGTTTCCCAAAAACGATTGCCAAGCTGTTACAAAAACGGTGCCATATTTTAGAAAACGGTGCCATCAGCCACAAAAACGGTGCCCAGTTTATGAGACTGGGACTAGGCGGGGGCACGCTGACCCCTATTACCCAGACGTGGGGTGAGAGGGCTTAATATCCGGCCAAGCCACAGGTATATTTCAATGTCGCGGCAGTGTCTCGGAAACTCCCCAGGTTATGTTGACGTCATTTTGCATGCGTAAGAACATATAAATTTAAGGTGTCATGGGCGTGGAGCGCCTCAGCGACGGCGCTCGGCTATCTTTCATGTCCGCCGTTGCTCCCTATTGACGGCTGATATTTGGCCTCTGTATTGATACAAAAACGGCCCTGTGTTTTTAAAAACAGCCCTGTATTCAAAAACAGCCCTGTATTCCCAAAGAAAGCTTATTTGACCCTGTGTTTAAAAACAGCCCTGTGATTTTCTCAAAAGGCAGGCCTGTATTTTCAAAAACGGCCCTGTATTTAAAGAGCAGCCTGTCTATTTCCAAAAACAGCCTGTATTTTAATATTACGTTAGAAACTGTTTGAAAGCTATTCCTTCTCGAAATAACATATTTGACTGAAATTGTGTTGACCTATTTATTTAGGAAGTAATTGTTTAAAAAATGACGATCAACCGCTGAAAAACCAAATATACGACAAAAATATTTGCTCAAATAACATAATTGTCAAAGAATTTTAGTATTAATATTTGTGAATTTACCTCTAAAGAGGTAAATTGGCAAAAAAAAAAACTAAAATGATCTAATAAAACGAAGCTGCCCGATCAAGAGCTGACCTATTGCTCTCAATAACTGCTGGCAAGAATTAATTGTTATATTATTAAGATAATTGTTTAAGAATGAATAAATCGGAAACCGCACAACCTTGCCAGCCGGGACTATTTCTCAGGTAACATAATTGATAAGGGTACAGTGACCAATACTTTGTAGTTTGCAAAGAGTGCTAGGGTGACCAGCAAGAGAACGGCCAAAATCGATGCAATAAACTCAGTATCTACGTTAAAGAAACGTTGAGCCTATTTCTTCTCAGGTGCATGTTTACATTTGGAAATTGGTGTTATATTTATTAAAGAAATGGTGTTCAAAAAAGAGATGAATAAATCAAAACCGCTAGAGTGCGTTAATGAGAACCCCTATTTACTACTCTCAGAGTATGGTGTCAAGGTATTTTTTTAGTATGTATTGTATATTTATAAGGAATGGAATTGACCAACAGAAACGACTAAGCATAGATACTGCTAGAGGCAAGTCATTAAAGACTATTGAGAGCCCCTCATTCCACCTCTGATCAAACGTGTTTGTTAAAATTAGTGTTAATATATTTATTTAAAATAATTGTTTAAAAAAAAAGGTATTAAAATCTTTAGAAACCGAAGCCGGTCAAAACAGGCTCGCAGTCATAATGCAACGTTGCCCCTTCGTGGTCCCATGCGTTATCAGCGGGTGTTCTAAATTTGGCGTTGATCTGGCAACCTGCATTGATTCGTTGCTCTGTATATGCCTTGGCCCCAGTCTGCCTGGCGTTTTATTTTAATAACTATACCCATTTAGTATTATATATTTGGTGGTTCCACTGAATCAGTACCCAAGCTGATGCATGAGCCAGCGCCATCCCAGACCACCCGCCAGGCGTGATGTGCGTCCCAGTCACCTCGTTTGGCTGGCCTGTATCAAATCCCCAGTGTTCGTGACTGCCGGCGGTGGAAATCGGTGGCCGAGTTAATGGGCTTGGTATAGATCGTTTATTGATTTAGGCATGATGATCATCGATGGTTAATACAACGCGATATTGACAGTTTATAAGCGAAACCTTCAAGTTTTCATTTACATGTGAAAATAGTAAATTGCACACTGTTTTCATGCATAGAAAATACCTTATATCACACTAGTGTTGCAAGTACTTTACAACACTAGTGTTGCAAAGTATAATTTAAAGCTGTCATCGCTGTCATTGTTATTTAAAATAAAGTTGGAGTTATCAGGCTGTTAATGGGATTTACATTGAAAAAGCCATGCAATATTTTTTAATGAGGACCTTTTTCAATTCTTAAATGATAAAAAGCGACTAGGTAGGTTTTTTGATATAAAAATAAAGTTAAACAGTATCATATATCGCAGTAAGGAAAAGTATATATCACCCTAGTGATGCAAAGTTTTCAATTGTTTTCTTATTTTTTCCGTAAAGACAATAAACAACTTTTATTGTTTTTTGGTGAATAACTTGTGGTCGTAGGAAAAATAGTGTACATTACTTGTGTGAAAATCACTTTCTTACACTCGTGGGTTTGTCGCACTCGGCTGACGCCTCGTGCAACAATATTCCCACTCGTGTGAAATAAGTCATTTTCCACCCTTGTAATGTAATATACTATTTCGGACCTTAAATTTCTCCTATATGAAAATACATAGTAAAAACTACCCTTATTGCCGCAGAAACGGCATAGCTCTTCTACTTAAGCTAACTCACTTGTAAATCATAAAGCCATATTACCTTATTAACCATATCTCAGGACAATCAAATTGTTCTACGGAGAACAATTTAGTTATCTAAGTAACTGATTTTTCCAGAGACTGGTTGTCCCACAAATATTTTATAAATTTTTTACAATTGAAATTGTCCCATAAAATATAGTTTCTTTTTTCTTTTTACGGTTTCAGTAAAATTTAGATTAATTACCATCCAAAACACTATAATTTATTAAAAAATAATAAATTCTTACCTTAACTTATCAGAGTGACTGGTTTTCGAAGACACTAGTTGTCCGACGGACATTTTTTTTAAAATTTTTAAACCTGAAACTGTCTGATATAACATTTTTTGCATTCATTTGATGCTCACAGTAAAATTTAACAACAATAAATTCGTAGTGCATTAAAACCACGTTTCTCTGCAAAAAATGGTCGACTAAGGCAGCAGTTATGAAAAAAAATGAAAAATGGTCGTATTTTTTATTATTGGATGTACAAGTCGGTTAAATTAGTAAAGTTGTAGTACATTTTCCGGTAATTAACGTGGATGCCAACCGAAAACCAATTGAACATCAGGTTCTCAATTTATTACAAAAATGTATTTTTTAAATAGAATACCCTGTATATTATATCACCATTTGAAAGGTCTATCAAAGAGCTTAAAACAAGTCCACATGTAATATATCTAATTTTTAATTATTTCGGAAATATGGCAATCATCGGAAATTTAATAGTAAACCGGCGTTTTAAAATAAAACACTTTGTATTACATCATCATTAAATAGGTATTTTACAAAGCTTTAATAAAATACTAAAATTGGTATATGTATCTCTTATAGCTTAAAAAATATGGCCATTCAAATCTGAAAATTATGTTTAATTTCCAGTATATCTTCAGCTCTAAGCTATAAGTATTAAGTTTAGTGCCGAAGATAAAATAGACTGGATGGCCATATTTTCAAAACTATAGAAGATATACATTTCAAATATGGTATTTTTTAAAGCTCTTTAAAAATCTATTTAATGGTGATGTAATATAAAGAGTTTTTGTTTTAAAAATGCCATATTTCCGAAACTATTAAAAATTGGGTATATCACATAAAGACTTTTTTATAGCTCTTTGATAGATCTTTCGAATGGTGATATAATATATACAGAGTGTTCCATTAAAAAAGTTAATTTTCTGTAAAAAATCTAAAACTTGATGTTTAATTGTTTTCACGTTAAGCCTATTTCATAGGCTTGCGAAATGCGATGTGCGAATTGTATTCTGATTGGTAAATTTGTAACGAAACATTCAAAAGTCGTTTACAAATTCACCAATCAGAACAAGTTTCGCAATTCGCAAATCGCATTTTGCAAGCTTATGAACTAAGCTTTTAGTTAGCGAAAAAGTACTACAACTTTACTAATTTAACCGACTTAGTATTTATAATAAGGAAGTTAGCAATAGTGCCGACTTAAAAATATTTACCTCTGTATAAACAAAAAACTATATTTTACATTAATTAGTAGTATACCCAAATATTAATTTTTTAAAATAAAACGTTTTTTTAGTAACAAAGAAATTGATACTCTTGCTGCACGGGGACCAAAGAGTACATTTATAAAACACGGCACTTAGAATCACTCAAAGAACTAATAAAAAAGTAAAATTGCAGAAATAATATCAAAAATTATTAGTTGAGAATTTGTTTTTATTGAAATTAATCAAAAAGTGACTAATAAAACACTAAAATTTATAACATTGTCCGTTTTTTTACCAGGGACAAAGTGATTTTCGCGCTTGAACAAATAACAGTTGATTGAGCCACATAGTCTTCTATTATCCACTGACTTTTACTTTTGGTCCACGGAAAGAAAGTTAAATTTTTTCCTGTGGTCCGAACGACCAAAAAGTAAAAGTAAGGCCGTGTTTCCACCGGCCACTTTTGAAGTTGATATGGACCACAAAAAGTGGTTGGTTTGTGATCTACTGCCGCCGTCATCGTCAGTCGTCGATCCCGTCCACTGACTACAAAACAAATGCAACGCATGGACAAACTACTTTTTTGGTCGGATCGGCTACTATCGAACCACTATTTGTGGCCCATATAAGGATATCAAATTATAAAAAAACATCGATATATCGATATCTATAAATATCGTTTGGCTAATATCGATTATCCGATATATCGAAGAGCAATATATCGATATTTAAAAGAAGAAAAATATCAAAAAATTAACTTATATTACATGTCATTGTATTTTTTTCCTTAAGAGGTAGTGGGTGAGTTGCTACTGCGTAATAGTAAAAATTACCTTGATATTTTAATTTTCTTTTTTACGTTACTGTATAACGTTTTGGACATTTTAAAAAAGTTTATGAAAAGAAAACCGCTTCTTTAATTGTTTCTCATTTACCACAAATATCGAGAATTCAATCTCGATATACTCAATATATCGAGAACTTGGAACAGTCGCAAAAATTCAAAAGTTTCCCAGCTTAACATCTTGTCTTATATTTTATAGACATCTCTGTGACACCTTTACACGCAAAAATCGTTTTGTTGGGTTAACACATTTTTGATTAAAAAAATCGGTTGTCTGCAAAGTCGGTTTGCTGACGATAGTTGAACGTGACAACGTCGAAAGAATCATTACCTTTATCGCCGCAATTATCGTTGCTATAAACAATTGACACCACATTCACTTTTCACTGCACGCTCACCCAAGCAAGAGAGAAACAGATGTCGAACGCTGCCGAACCCGGAGGCATATTCAGATGTAACAGTCAAGATATCCACTTCGCCGAGCCGAACGCGGCCGAACGTTTTTTTATATGTAACGTGCACGATAGCACTTAAATGGACATCCAGACTGTTACATATAACTAGTTAATTTATATTTTTTCAATAATAATTAGAATATTTACACACATTCTTTGATGTGATTTAATTAGGTATAGTATATTTTTATTAAGTTTATGTTGGCTTATACCGAGGAGTATACCTTTATAGACTAAAAAACTTTCCAAATTCAGTTTCCTAATGTTGTTATTTTTTTATTTCATTAATTATTTAAATTTAGTATTTTTGCACATTATTATGTATTATAATAAAAAAAACACCTCTAATCTAAAATATATTTAAGTAATATAATATTTTTTATTAAAGTGATAATGATAAAGTGACAAGGAAAACAGTCAAATACAAATAATTTATTTTTTTGATTTGTTGGATCCCAAACCACGGTTGTTCTTTACGCATACACTTAATGAATGTGGTGCTGTAACACATGATTTTTTGCTATTTAAAGAGGGTCTTCCTACGAGTTTTCTTTTACCAGAGATTTTGGATTTTCGTCTAGCAACGGCAGTTGGCTGAACACTAATTTTTACTCCTTTTCTTGAAATTTTATAATTAACAGCTTTGCCTGATTGGATTTTAAGTGCTCCCTTGTATTTGTAAGCTGTGTGGAGACCTGATAATAGGGATGGTACAGAAGTAGCATATTTCTTGAAATTATCCAAATGCCGATTGACAGCTGGTAGGAATTGTTCTGGATCATCTTCAATGTGCTTTAAAATTGCATTACTATATGCCAACCATGCTGTTTTCGTTGCTTCAATTTCCGAACCCAAGTTTTCTACCGCGTGAAATTCTTTCGGTACCTTTGGTTCTGTGTTTGGTTCTGGATAGAAGCATCCACTTCATTAGGACTTATTAAGTTTGATGCTCGGTTTGATGTATGACAGGTGTCTAAAGTTTCATGTGATTGTAATGGATAAAATAATGTCTTTTTTGGTTCTTTACCGGTAGCAATTTGATAAAACAATATTTTATTTTCGTCTGTTAAAGTATTAATTACTTTTAAAATGCCAAATTTTGAAAATACTGCAGCTTGGTGTTTGCAGTGCTTTCCATTATATCCAACTGGACAACTGCACATACATGTTATCATATCTATCTGATAAGTAATATTAGGGTCACTAAAACTTACAACTTCATATTGATGATTTCCTATGTATTTTATATTCACATTTTCAGCCAATTCTTTTGGCAAATATCTTAGTTTAACTGCTTTACTCTCACGGTTTAAGACAATATCAAGAATCCTTTGTTGATAATATCTTTCAAATCCAGTACATATAAAATCAGCTAATTGAGTAAGATTAAAGGCTTTTGTGCGTTCTAAAGGTATATCCTTGAGTAATCGGAACATTACTTCTGCATAATTATTTGTGTCCGAGCCGCGTAAAATCAAATTAACCCTGTAAAGCGAACACCAAGTCTCAATTCGTAAATACATATTTTCCACATATTTAAGAAAGTTGGAATGTTGACATTGTTCACCCAATATTTTTTTGGCTTCAAAAGCTTATCTTCTGAGTTTGAGTATACAATCTTTCGCAATAACTGGTAATAAAGTTGATTATGTGTCTTTGGAATTTTATTTTTGCAGTAGTAAGCCAACGCCAGCATGCTTTTAAAACATGAAATGTACATAATGCAAAAATGCGATTAATGTACAACAGTCTGGATGTCCATTTAAGTGCTGTCGTACGTTACATATAAAAACTTCCGGCCGTTTCGGCTCGGCAGAAGTGGATATTTTGACTGTTACATCTGGAATATGCAACCCGGAGAACTCTTTGTCGTTCGTCCCGCGCTCTCGCCTGCACTTCAAGCCTTAAATGGAAC
Source organism: Listronotus bonariensis (assembly GCA_014170235.1). Lineage (NCBI taxonomy): Eukaryota > Metazoa > Arthropoda > Insecta > Coleoptera > Curculionidae > Listronotus > Listronotus bonariensis. Next base: position 27,123 of record JACEGR010001762.1, on the reverse strand, counting down.
GCGCGCAGTGAGGTAACGCCGCATGAGTCATGTTTTGGCAGCGTGCAGCCGGGTCCATCGAATTATAAGACGCTGCCACACGCCAGAGATAGCTATTAGTTACTAGTACACGGGAACTGGTGGTATTTTACGGGTCGACGAAAACATTTACAGGGCGAGCCGTAGGCGAGTCCTGTAGTTTTGAGGAGACCCGTAAAATTATTTCCGGTCGAGTATCGTACATAATTTTTTTAATTGACCGGAAAAAAAAACTGTGTAAATTTTTAGTGTTATATTTAAACGACAATAAGGCAAGGCTGCTTCAATTATTTCATCTGGATTTTCCATGTCTGACTCCATTTTGGCAAAATGATGCTTTCTTTACTTTTACAATATCTTGAACTGTCAAATAGTAACAATTGAACTCTGACAATTTTTGTCATGGCTAACAGGATTTTTGATATCAGGGACCGGAAAGTAAATGAGAGACCGGAAAGTAAACTAGGGACCGGAAAGTAAATTAGTCCTGTAAAATAGCATTTTTCGGCTTAAAATTGAAGTTGCAACTAATTTCCGGTCAATTAAAAAAATTAATTACATAGAAATCTTCAAGAGAAATATATAAACAAACCTTGGTCAAAAGCTTTCATTTTTTTACCGCAGAATGTCTAGGTTCACGCCTATGTAAAACCATCCTCTTTACAGTAAGGAAACACGTTCAACATCGGTTTATCTATTTTATTTCCTTACTTTAAAATAATAAAAAAAAATAACATAACATTTTATTGTCCTTGTGCTTATTCAATTTGGTCGATAATAAAATTAAAATTGCCATTAAATACTTTAAACAAAGTTATTGTCATTTATAATTTTTGAAGCTCAAAAGATATCATTACCAATCTATTTTTAAATTCATTTTAAGGTTTTTACAAAAGTCATGGGCACTATAACAGTTTAAATTGATTTAACCCTTGTCTCATGGAAACTGGCTACCGCAGTAACCCACTTTCACGTTGTAGTGGTTAATCACCAATAAAAAAACAATACTATTGGTTTTGTATTTATTTATTTATTGGCACTCCTTAAAAACACAAAATAAATGTAATTATTACATGTAAAGGACTACATACTTACTAAACACAAATAACCTAAGAGATGCTAAATCATCTAAAGAAAAATAAATAATTTAAACGTATAACAATAAAACTGACTAGGTATTTAGTCTCTTATTCCTTTCAAACCAATGTTAAAGGAATATCACAGTTAGTATTATTGGACAAAATACTGTTGCAGGTGCTTCAACACGTTGCTTAAAGAGAAGAAAACTAGTTATGTCAGTCTTAAATGTGCCAAATTTACCTAATCTCAAAATTTATTAGGGAACAACGTCATGGAGTAAAACATTTATTAATTATTTAATATTTAAAAACATTTTATTTTAGAGAGAACCACACCAACGACTTACACTATCCAAATCGTCCTGTAATGCCATGCAATCAGATTCTAAAGTGATTACTTTAAAGATCTTGAAGTCATCTGCAAACAAGAGACATTCAGAATTTCTAACACATTCCAGCAGATCATTCATAAAAATTGTAAACAACAGAGGTGGCAATATACACTACCCTGCGGTACTGCGGGACCCAGAAGTGCAACATACTTTTCAGATAATTTTATTAATTAAAATGCAGTATTACTAAAATATTTTACAAATTAAATTATTAAACATTTTTTTCTGATATTTGTTTATTTTTGTCTAGTTTTCTTTGAAAACTACTGCAAAAATAGTACAGGTGTCTCTAAAGGTGCAAAAGCTCACAAATTCTTAAGACTAAAATATTTTTAGCAATAATATTTGGCGAGGGGGTTTTCAGAGGTGAAATAAGAATCTGATATCAATTTGTTGTAAATTTAGAGGGCACCACCTCTGTATCTTGAACGATAAAATAAAATCACTTTTTGAGCCACTTTCTATGTAACTTTAGACTGAAAATTTCTGTCTTATTAACATACTCTTTACAGAAAAGGTGTACTTGGTACATTAGGTCATCTAACTTTGGAATATCTAGATTTCAGGAAAACAAATATGGCCATCCAAAGTCAGGTGATTTAGGATAACTTTTAAATGTACCGCCATTTTGTAATAGGTGGAAGATATTGACTTCATATTCTAGGGTTATAAAGCTTATCGTCAGAGCTTTAAAATGATGTATCACTTGAACCCCATTCCCATTTAATATTCTAAGGGTGACATCTACCCCTCCTAGGGGGTTGAAACAAGTAGGCTAAAAATATTCATGTTTAATGTGTCCCCAGTTACAAAGATGCTTTTAAAACCTTGACGGGATACTTTCCGATTTGTCATATTTTTAACTCCAAGAAAGATATTACCAGGGTGTGTAAGTTTTTTCAAATCTGCACACCTGTATTGTATAGCAATGTTCTCTTTCAAAATTTATATATTTTTTTTATTAAAGATATTATTATAGTTAAAAATGAAAATGTTAGAAAAAGATGGAGCTTTATAAATCCAATACACTGGTAAAAGTTGTGACGTTCAATTATTCCACAGGGCATCTAAAAATTCGGGTCAAAATGCTACATTTGGCTCTTCTCTGCATAACACCTTATCCTGATATTGATAAAAGGAGCTACAACTAGACTAAAAGATAATTAAAATCGGTAAAACCCAAAAGTTATTTAGGATTAAATTTGAATAAACCTAGTACTAATATTTGAAATGTCAGTTAAAAAACTTATCAAAAATATAAAAATAATTAATATAAACAATTTAGAAAAATGACTGGTAATAAGATTTCCCTAAACTACTAAAATGCTGATACTAACTACACCAAATATTGTATACGTTAATACCATGTTGTTACCCGACTTGTTTTACTTGTTTTTTTTTAAATATTTTAATATTTGGAGGGAGTTTTATTTATCTTTTGAAGTCGGTTTATTATTTTTTAAATTTTACTCTATTGTTTTTTATTGTTTACATTTAATCGGTGACCAACCACTAAAACAACAGTACTAGTACCTTATTTCTCACGTAAACCCTTTGCATAAAACGGCAATGCTACCCCTAATAGGAATAAATTCCGTGTATACCCGGAAACACCGGACCCACAAATAAAAATATAAATTATTAGCCAAATAACAACGACATGACAAATTATTCAACACATAATTTATTATTTTTTAAGTGAATTATGCAGACTTTACAGGAGGACTAACGAATTAAAAATTTTATTTTTAGACAAAAATATTTAGGAAAAAAATAGATAGAGTTGCAAGCTGAAATAGGCCACAAATTGTTGTTTATTTTTGATAAAAATAAGCTTTATCCGTAAACAAAAGACTTTAAATGGTAACAGAATTTAAAATTAGATCACACAAAAGTTCGCAAAAATGTCCAGTTTTCAAAACTGTTCTTCTTTTACAAACCCTGTTTCTATAGTTTTGATAGAAAGACGCGGATTAAATATTAGGATATACCTTAATAAAACAGATTTTCCGTTAGTGTATACCAAATAAAATTATTTAAACAAAATATTGCAAAATAGGTCCATTGATGGTAGACGTAATAGAGTCAACTGGTCAGTGGCGTAGCTAGGTCAACAGAGGCCCTGGGCAAAAACTAAAGTAGGGCCCCAAAAAGTTGGAAATGTCCAGGAGCAAGAAAAAATATTGACATAAATATTAACATTTTCATATACTAAACAAAATATTTTGAGAGCAACCAAAATGTCTTAATTTTTTACCGCATTTGTTTTCAGTACTAAACCCAGGCCCTCTTTTAACTCAAAGGGTCCCCGGAGCTTTGGGGACCCAGGGAATTCCCCGTCTAGCTCCTAAGTACCTACGCCACTGCAACTGGCCTACCCGCTTGCCAGATTTTACTAAAACTGACTTTTTCTTTAAATAAAATAATGACTACTGTACTTAAAACTTTATACACATTGCTTATGGGCTGCAATATTGGCCCAACACAAAGAACACGAGTTGTGGACCTTAGAACGGATGTAAATAGAAAAATACACATTCTTTTAGCAGTAAAACTGGCAGAGAAAATATCAATTCAAAGGTTATCCTAGTTTAAGCAAACTACAGCATTTCTTAAGCCCTATCTATTTTGCGGCCCAAAATGTGAAATTTGAGGTTGAAAAAACAGCTCCGACTTGGTCACAAATGTTCACTAAGTGTGACGAACTGGTTATACATACACCAACTTTTACAGAGTGTTTAAAATTTCAAGGTCATTGAAAACATATAAGCACCCTAAATTAATCATACATGACTCAATCAAAAAGGATAAAATTGGTCACAAAATAGTTAACATTGGTCAGTGTAAATAATTAGTTAGCAAGATTAAAGGAGTTCTGTATTAAATGGAGACATTCAGGACAAGAAAATTTTGTGAGCAGCCCAAAATTAAAAATTTTAGATTAAAAAAAAAAACAAATTTTGAAAGCTAGTAAGAATTGCCGAATTTGTCATAGAAATTAAATATTTGGTCAAAGATATTAAAAAAATATAGAGAGATATATAAAAATGTTTAGCACGTCAACATCAACATGCGCAGGTCATTTGGAGCTGTAACAATTGATCTCGAATTGCTCACGAGTGGTCATTAGGTCACAGTAATTGGTCAGCGGTAAAATAGAACTAATAGAAGTTATTTAATATTAATTCATTGCTACATAGAAATATCTAGCGCCCCAAAACCAACGTTGGGAACTTATACGACGTGAGATCAATTGTTCACAAATTGGTCATGATTGGTCAATAAGTTGCAGTAACTGGTCAGCGGTACAATGGCTCTAAAAAGTTGTTTTAAAATTATTTCTTATTACATGAAAATGAGTAGCACCACAATAAGAACATTAAGTGCTCATATAATGCTATATAAATTGATCACGAATTGGTTACGGTTGGTCTTCATTTATTACAGGAATCCTTTAATTCTGCTCGACCAATTAATTAATCATACTGACCAATGTTGACCATTTAGTGACCAATTGCATCCTTTTAATTGAGCCATGTATGATTTATTCGACGAGCTTCAGTTTTTTTGATGACCTTGATATTTTAAACACGCTATAAAAGTTGATGTATTCATCACACTTGGTGACTATTTATGACCATTTTGTGACCAATTCGGAGATGTTTTTCAAACTTTAAATTTTACATTTTTGGTCGCAAAATACAAGTGGCTTATTTAGCCCTGCATTTACATTGCCAATAATAACTTTAGACCCACTTATCTCTAAAAGTGATTTTTTAAGTTGTGTTGCTATTGGAGCCCATAAGCGACATATTTAATAGATGGAATTTGTTCTGCTGGGCAAAAATATTTCAAGAAAAAATTAAAAAGTATTTCAACATCGGAAGGTGTCAATTTTAATGTTTTTCAAATACAGTAGTGTGTCTACGTAACTTGGCGTCATATGGAAAACTTTTTTATTATTAAGTTTACGAAAAAAGTTATTCTTTACAAAAGGTCTGCATGGTTCAAAACCTAAAATACAATCATCAGATATCAAATTGTGTCAGTCATCTATGAGGCTTGGCCAAAAATTTAATTTTTGCTTAGGAGTAAAGTACCTTTATTTTTGCTAAAATCGCAAATTTTTATAAAGAAGAAATGGTAAGAAGTAAAAATAACTTCTAAATATGCAATTTTGTTCATTTCAAGAAAACACATTTCATGCGAATGTACATTAGTGCATTGTCCATTCTTCTTGTTTTGATAACAATAAATTTAAAAAGTTTATTTGAAACTGTCCAATGATTTTTATAATAATGAAATTTTGTGCACTAATGTACAAAACTAAATTTTCACCATTATCGCAGAAAAAAAATTAAAAATGTATTTTTTTGTAAATAAACAAAAGTGCATTATTAGAAGTAATTTTTAATTTTAAACATCGTTTCTTTGTAATAATTTTTGATATTAGCAAAAATATAGGTACTTTACTCTTAAGTAAAAATTATATTTTTGGACAGACCTCGTATAGATGACTAATACAATTTAATATCTGATGGTTGCTTTTTAGGTTTTGAACCATGCAGAACTTTTTATAAAGTTTTTTTTTTGGTAAAATCAATAATAAACAAGTTTCCAATATGACGCCAACTTACATAGACTCACTGTATAATAAAAGTGAGAGTATTTTTTTTAAAAGTATAATATAGTTAGTAATGATTCCGTGGTCATAAAGGCCATTTTTTTACACAAATGTTATTTTTTATGTAGATTTCTATTCTAAAATAATAAAGCAATCACAATCCATTAAATTTCAGAAATTCCACCATTCTTAAAGAAGTTGTAAAAGAAAAATGTGAAAAACAACGTAAAATTTTAGAATTTAAATTTTAAAATAACTTTAAGTTATACAATTGAAACGCTGTATTAATAGAATAGCGTTTCTGTTTCCTTTTCCCGTTTGATGTTTTCAGTTAGAAGATGAAACAACAACTTTCAATTTTTCAATTTATATTTTTCTGTTTGCCGTTTCCATATAACATATCAAAAACCGAAATGTCAAATGGCAAACGGAAACAGAAACGTCAATCTATAAATTTAGCTTAAATAAATATAAAATAAGTAACGGAGAAAATCCTGACATATATTCTTGACACCGTGGTGAAGTAAAAATAATTAAAATAAAACAAGTATTTTTAAATGAGCTTTTCACGAATACTATAAAATAACGGTATTTTTATTATTTTGGAAATTATTAATTCGCTAGAGTGTTTAATAATTAAGCATCTATTTAAAACAGAAATCTAGAAAAAATTGTATACGATAAGCTGTACGTACGATGTACGAATTCGACCTGATTTATGTGACATATATAAATATTTCTTTCTTATTACGAATAGATGTGTTTAGTCCTCAACAGATGGGACTAGCAGGAACAAAAGTTTATTTTCCTGCTGTTAAGTTCTAGGCGTCAACGAAAGATGTCGTGTTATATTCTTCCTGCATATAAAAATAGGAGGCAAAAACCTGTTTGAATGCAATTTCAAACTTGGTAACGGCAGAGCTAACAGAGCGCTCACAATTCAGGAGTCTACTTCCAACGCCGGTTTAGAACGGTCCTTCGAGCCGGATAGCGTCGAAAACACGCATTGAAACACGCTTATTTATCATAACCTCACTTAGCAAAACAAAGAGCTAAAAATAGAGACAAATAAACAATAAATGCCCTCTCTGTAAATAACACTTTTGGTTATTTTTATAAAACTGCATCAATTTGTGTGAATGTTTTGGATTTTGTGATAAGTGAGTGATTTTGACTGAATATTTTGAATTTTTACCTGAGCTTTTAAAATAAGGTAAATAAGATTAATTGTTTGGAAATATTAATGATGTGAGGTGGATTTATTTTAAAATAACTTTTAAAAAATGTAGCAATGCTTTTATTTTTAAAATAAATACTACTTGACATATTTTCTTAACAAAAAAACTAACATGGATTATAAAGTAAGTTTGTCCAAAGATAAAGTTATTTTGAATAAGAAATTCTTTTAGTATTAAACAAATCTTCAGTCTATGTTTGTGTTAAAAAAACTCTAAATTAGATCGTCGTAAGTTCGTATCCCATAAGAAAACTGCACATATATTTAAAAACTTCGTATAATATATTACATAAGTTGCTCTAATTGGTTTCAATTCTGCATAAAGGTAAAAAAAAACAATCGATTTGTTTAATATTTTTTGCTTATAAATTTAAATTTTTTTAAGGCTAGAATTAGAATAATAGTACCAACGATTGTTTTGGGATAATAATTAAAACACCAAGTAGATAGCCACACTAAAGTATCAGAAAATAATATTAAAGAAGTGGACTAAACACAATCAACTGAGTACAGGGTTTTCATTTATATTTTGTCACCCACTTTTAACTCTAAACAAGAGAAAAACATCTTGTATATAAGTTTTATACTTCTTCATTTATTATTTTTAAGAATAACAAAAGAAACTAATAAACAATAAAAACCAAAGAAAAATGTAAATGGAATACCCTGTATGTTATGCCACCATTAAAAAGGTCTTTAAACACCAAACAATTCTTGAAAATATAAAATTTTAGATAATATAGCCGCGGTTTAATATTATCAATAACATTGATCATAAAATATGGATAAACCAAAACCTACACATGACTTTTCGAGGCTTATACGAAACCAAGCCTCGAAAAGTCGATGGGTCAAAGACTGATGATGAAGTAGTGGTAGTGTATTTGGGGAAAACCCATAGTGACTTAAGCCTAGTTCATTAGCTTGCGAATCGTGTTCTGATTGGTCCATTTGTAACGAAACATTCGAAAGTCGTTAGAAATTGACCAATCAGAACACGTTTCGCGATTCTAAAATCGCATTTCGCAAGCTTATGAACTAAGCTTTTCACATTGCAGTATATTATACATTATGAGTTGATGCATATTTTAGTGCTAAAAGAAACCGAAATATTAATAAGGATCATGTCTAAAAAGGCCTTTAAAAATCTCGGAAATTATGCAAAATAATTCAATATCAAATGTTACAAGCACTCTCCTGAACATAACCTATTTTTGGACATTCATCGTTTTTTTCGTGTGGTTTTAAAATCTATTTAAACAACGATGGAAGCTCTGTGTGCCAAGCTTTCAGAAGAAAAATACCCTTCAAATATGCAAATTGGTTAATTTAAAAGAAAAAACTCATTTAACATTTTTTCTGTTCTTCAGCTTTCTTTACATATCACGCATTAATGCGTAAAAAACTAATTAAAAAGTTTTTTTTAAATAAACAAGTTTGCATATCTGAATGTTATTTTTAATCCTACACATTTTTTCTTTTTAAATTTTTCGATATTATGAAAAATTAGGGTACTCTTCTCTTAAGCAAAATTTATATATTTATATTTTTTGATATACCTCGTATACCTCTGCAAAAAAACAATATCTGATGATTGCATTTTAGGTTTTGGACCATGCAAATTTTTTTATAAAGAAAAACTTGTTTTTATAAAATTAATAATAAAAAGTTTTTATATGGTGCAAACTTAAGTAGACACGCTATATGTTTAAAAAAATAAATTATTCTCTTTTTATTTTTACAGAGTTTATAAAAATTTTTAAAAATATTTTTTGAAATATTTTTTAAATGATGTATTTAACAATATTCATTCAACTAAGGGACTATACAAACTGTAGTCAGTAAATTTAAGAACAACATTAAAACTTTTTATTAATTTACTTTTTAATAGCATTAAAATTTTAATTTCGTTATTAATTCTGCGGCGACAGCAATTAATTTAAACATAATTTAATTTGTCGCATAAGCCATATTCTAAGTTTATAATTGTTTTTTTTTAATTCAAAGTCATATCGACGTAAAACTACCCGTCTTATCAAAAACGGATCAAGTTACTTCCTTGTAAATAGAAGTAAGTTGCAAAAAAAAACTTATATTTACGGAAATAAAAAGAAGATAATCGGTTTTAAATTTTAAGGATAATCGATAAGACTTGTAGCGTAATAAAAATGAGTGTGCAAGTTGACAATATTTAAGCGCGATAATATCATCAATAGGCATTATGACAGTCTTCATAAAACTGTTCTATAATGTTGAGAAATATGTGCTATATACAGAAAAAAAAAGGTTTGGAAAGAAAAATAAAAATTTAAATTTAAAGTTTTAAATACCTGCTAAAACGCAAGATCGTTTGACTAGGTAAGGTTGCCTCGTCAGCCTTGCAACATGGCGGACCATACGTCACATATGTATTTTGCTCATTATTTAATGAAGTTTTTAACAGTGTAGTTTGTGTTTTTTGTCAATATTAAAGAAATACTTTTATTAAATACTCTTAATTCCAGTTGTTACCGTAACTTCTTTATTTCCTATTAATAAATTATTTAACAATGATTATTCTAGCTGATTTTTAAGTATTGTATATCGCGATCTTTCGCCCTCATAGTATTATCCGTCTAGACATCCTTGTTTGCTATGTTGGCGCCAAGGAACCAGCAGTGCGGTTCATATGTGACGTAATGAGGCAACCTTACCTAGTCAAACGATCTTGGCTAAAACGTACATTTTATCATAGCATCACTGTTTATATACTTGTGATACCATCAAACAGGGGTGCGTTTTCTCTCACGCAAGCTGTTAGTTAGCATCAAGGTGCTTAGAGAGAAGGTGGCCCAACTTTGATACGACAGGAAACAGTAGTATATGTGACGTCATTGGAGTCCTTTTTTAAAAAATTTAAAATATAAAATATAGTTTATTCAATTGTTAAAGTCTTTCTAATCCACTATTTACTCACAAATATAAACACGATTAACACGAATTTCACCAAACACATTTATCAACTGTCAAATGAAAGTTGAGCCACCTTCTATCGATGCACCTTGAGTTAGCATAATAAAGCAGACAGACTGTCTCTAGTAGGTGTATGCTCTAAGGAGAAAAAGCAAAGAAAAATGCAGCTTGAGTTAGCACAAAGTCGGTCTATATAGGGTCGCGACATTCCGCCATATTACTTTGACGTGTTATGACGTCACATCTCCCATTTTTCGGACATGTTGTTCAGTGCCGGAGATCTACAGTTTATTGTATTAGTAGAACAACCGTTTACACAACAGTTTTTAAGTCATTATTAAGTTGTAAATTCTTTTACTTTAAATAAAAAAACATTTGGAATTACATCTTTCAACAAATATTACTTCCACAACAATGAAAAATCAAATGCGCAAATTCTAGACGCCACTGGATTGATCATCAGCTTTGATTTTACCCAGTCTTCCAACTTTTCTCCGTGGAGTGTCCTTCCTTGCGTCCCCGACCTTGAACCGCCTAAAAGTTAAGGATGTGTCGCAACCTTATAAATATAAACTAACCTTGGAGTTAGCATACCAAAGCGGACAACCTGCCTCTAGTAGGTGTATGCTCTAAGGAGAAAAAATCAAAGAAAATGCATGTTCAATTTTTGATTGTACACAAACGTTTATTTTTAAAGCACCTTCGACTTTTTTCCCTGTTTACAATAATATTTAAAGCCGGCTACTCATTACGCGGTACTTGGCGAGTAACTTAACTTGGAATATACTTGGCAAGTATTTGTGGAGTTCCAAGTAAGCTATCTACATTACGCGTCTACATATAGAAATACGAGTTTTTGGAAAGTACAAGTGAAAAACAACAAGTTGTTTTCTAAGATGAACAAAAATGAAAAGACAGTCTTAGCTGCTTTTGTAACAATTAGTTGTGGTTATATTTTATTAAAAAATAGAAAAAGAAGTGCAAACGTAGAAGGTGGTGGGTTACATCTTTTAACAATAGTAAAGATAGGTAGCTATTTTTCTTTTTGTATATAAAGTGGGGTTGCTACCTGCACCACTCAAATAGCACCAGCCCTTTTGCATATGGAAACGTGTTGTCTTGTGAAAATTTAACTTGTACAGGAGTGTCCGGGAAAATGTGGGAAATCTCTCGCACACGTATGGAACAGATGAAAATAACACGACAAGTTCCTATAAAATTTTTCCGTTTTAAGCCCCCCTGCGGAGATATGATCCCCTAAAGGCGGCAGCTAGAAATCGATTTTTCGTGAATAACTTTTAAAGCGCTCTGTATAATTTGATAATATTTTAGTACGATACATACTAGTAAAGACTTCTTAAAATAGTGCCCTTGAAACATATGTCGCTTCTTTGGTTTGCCAGGGACGGACTAGTTTTCGCACATTATTGATAATATTTTTTACGCCCTGTATGGTGAAGACACAAAAATATGTTTTGGGTGGTTTAAACCTTTTGCTAGAAAAAAGGTACTCTTGTTTGACATTGATAAAATGAGCCGTTTTCGAGTAAAAAATTATTTTAACAACATTTACAACAAATTCCTGACCTCCTACGAGAGGACTTATACTGAATCAAAAATTACAAATTACATCGAAAATAAAATATTGTATTATTAAACAAAAATAAACTCTTATTGTTAAAATAATTTTTTACTCGAAAACGGCTCATTTTATCGATGTCAAACAGGATACCTTTTTTTTAGCAAAGGTTTAAACTACCCAAAACATATTTTGTGTGTCTTCACCATACAGGGCGTAAAAATATTATCAATAATGTCGTAAAACTAGTCCGTCCCTGGCAAACTAAAGAAGCGACATAAGTTTCAAGGGCACTATTTTAAGAGGTCTTTACTAGTATGCATCGTACTAAAATATTATTAAATTATACAGAGCACACACACAAGTTATTCACGAAAAATCGATTTCTAGCTGCCCCCTTTAGGGAGTCATATCTCCGCAGGGGGCTTAAACGGAAAAATTTTATAGGAACTTGTCGTGTTAGTTTCATCTGTTCCATACGTGTGCGAGAGATTTCCCATTTCCCGGACACCCTGTACAGGGGTGTCCTGATAAGGGTTGTCCTCCGGCGATATCTCGGAAACCGTTCATCGCATAGCTTTCGGAAAAAAATATTTATAGGAAAACAGACCTCGAGAAAATGCTGGAAATTATTTTCAAGTTTCTAATTCCGCCGCTAGAGGGCGTAAAACTAACAACAAAACTAAAAACACGGATTATTTAAGAATATGCCATATTAACTTATACCGCTGATAGTTTTGTCGCAAACTATGTAAAATCAGAAAACTTTTTTCTTTTAAGCGTTTTTCCTAACCTGTCAAAATATAGCAAGGTGGGGGAGCGAATGTACATTTGAAAAAAATTAAATATCTTTCTTTAGGCTTGACCGATTTTAATAAACTGGGTCTTGTTTGCAAAGAGCTTTTACCAGGAGCTTAAGATGAAATATTGGTATAATTAATTATTTTTTTGTTTTATTCCTGGAGACTGATTTGATGTCAAAATTTTACATTTTGTCATTTTTTCGAAAAATTTAAATGCAATGGTATTTTTATTATAAGCTCATTAAAAAGGGCATAAAAAGTAAAAAAACTGGTGAAAAACCGCATTTCTGATATCTTAATTAATTCTCGACTTATTGCCGAAAAACTGCATTACCCATATTCTTTCCTTCTTTAAGCAGTCAACGGAGCGTTTTTGTCGAGTGTGCCATGACAACGAAAACAATTTGTTTTTCTACGAATATTAAATATTATCCTTATAATTTGTTTATCATTAATTTAATAACAGCATTTATTATTACACGGCTCGTGGATAATAATAGCTGATTTATTATTATCTACAGGCTTAGGCTAATTAAAATGAATGAAGTAAAATACAGTTTATTAAAAGTTTATTTTACAAATGCTCAAAATGTTGTCCGTTACTTAAAATGCAAAGATTTATCCTTCGATTGATACTTAGAACAGCGCTTTCTATCTCGGCCCCTTGAGATATGGTTTATCGCATTTTGTAGGCAGGGCAATCATATCCTCTGGCGTGGTAGGTCGTGTTTCAAAAACCATACCTTTTAACCTCCCCCATAAATAAAAGTCTAGAACTGTTAGATCTGGGGATCTAGGGTGGCCATGGAAAGAGGCTTCCTCTTCCAATCCAACGATTTGTATAGATATAATCTAAATGATTTCTGACATCCAGAGAAAATGCGCAGGACATCCATCATGTTGGTACCACATTGTTCTTCTGATGTCTAACGGAACCTCTTCCATTAGACCTGGCAGATCATTTCCTAAGGAAATTAGGTACATTTCGCCGTTTAGATGACCCTGAAAAATATGCGGCCCAATAATTTTGATCCCCAAAATCCCGCACCAGACGTTAACGCTCCAACTTGTTTTGGTTGTCAACTTCTCTCATCCAGTGAGGATTACTAGCTGACCAATAATGCATATTATGCAGGTTTACTCCTCCGGTATTTGTAAATGTTGGCTCATCGGTCCACAAAACTCTAAGCGAAAATTCGTGGTCTTCTACTAGCATATTCCTGTAACCAACAACAATAGTCTAATCTCCGATCGAAGTCTCGTTACCAGCAACGCTTGGTGTAACATAATATGATAAGGATGCAATTTATGATCAATTAAAATGGTGTGAACTGTAGTTTTACTTATTCCTAAATCACTTGCAATTTTTCGAACACTCAAATGTGGATCCGCTTCTACATATGCAAGAACATTTATAATTGTGTCTTCATTTCGCGCTGGTCGTTGTCTAATTGGTGCAGGAATAGGATGCACATCCCAGTTTCTCTTAAACGGGTTGCCAAACGTCTAAACACTTTTATTAAAATGCCGTCTTTCGAAATCTGATGACATATTGTCTTGCAGCAATACAGGCATTCTGAAAATTTTCAAAATAAACGGCGAGCATATCGTATGCCTCGAATGGTAGAATAAGACATACATTTAAAATTAACTTAATCCACAAGAACTAAATTCAAATTTATTAGGCTGAAAAACAATGTACTGTGTTTTTGAAGTTCCTGTTTTCTGTGATTTTTCGAATTTTGATATCCCGGCACTCCTCGATAAAAACGTGCCGCGCCGCATTGCTTGTCTTAAAATAGGGAAGATTACGAGTACCTAATACAGTTGTTCGGTAATAAGTCCAGAATTAATTAAAGATATCGAAATGCGTTTCACCAGTTTTCTTTTACTTTTTTTGTATGACCTTAATAATAAAAACTACCATTGCATTTAAATTTTTCGCTAGAAAAGAATGACAAAAATGTAAAATTTTGACATAAATCAGTCTCCAGGAATAAAACAAAAAAATAATTAATTATACCAATATTTCATCTTAAGCTCCTGGTAAAAGCTCTTGCAAACAAGACCCAGTTTATTAAAATCGGTCAAGCCTCAAAGAAAGATATTTAATTTTTTCAAATGTACATTCGCTCCCCCACCTTGCTATATTTGGACAGGTTAGGAAAAACGCTTAAAAGAAAGATGTTTTGATTTTCAGGCATAGTTTGCGACAAAACTATCAGCGGTATAAGTTAATATGGCATATTCTTAAATAATCCGTGTTTTTTAGTTTTGTTGTTAGTTTTACGCCCTCTAGCGGCGGAATTAGAAACTTGAAAAATAATTTCCAGCATTTTCTCGAGGCCGGTTTTACTATAAATATTTTTTCCGAAAGCTATGCGATGACCGGTTTCCGAGATATCGCCGGAGGACAACCCTTATCAGGACACCCTGTATACGTTTCCAAGCGTCATACATTTTATGCGGTTTTTGTAGAGTTTATGGGATGCATCCCAAATAAGAGGTTCTATTTTATAAAAATCTAAGAATTGCAAACGTAAATCAGTCCATTTTAAATACCACACTAAAGAGATAACTTTTCACATAAACACAACAATTGAAGGGTGGCGGCGAATAACGGTCAGTCTATCTTTTGCCAATACTAAAATAATAGCACCATCAAATAGCTAGTACCCAATATAATACCACTATTGGTAATTACACCAAAAAACTTAGTCCTCGAAAAAAACGTTTAAAGCTACAACCACAGCTTAACAATGTGCCGCCTAACAATATTCGACTTAAAATATTAAAACGCATATACAGATAAAATATGCCAATTGGACTTTGATAGTTATTCCCCGCGACCCTTCAATTCGACTTGCCAAGTAACGCGTAATGTAGCGCCGGTAAATAAATTGCCAAGTCAAGTTCTTGGCTCCTTTGACTTGTGATTGTTTTCCGCTACAGCTCGGGACGTGCAAGTAACTTGCCAAGTCTAAACGAGTCGTCGTAATACACTACTTGCTACTTACCAAGTACTTGGTAAGTACCGCGTAGTGAGTAGCCGGCTTTAAGCACATACTTGGGCATAGCACAATCCAGGAACGTACCAATTTTATTTTCTAACCTAACCTTTTATAATTTGTGTTTGATACTTTCGTGCCTCTTTCATAAGATATTTTCTTTGTTTTTGTACAAGTGTTATTATTTTGTATTTTATTTAGGAAAATCTTATTTTAAACAAGAAACTGTGAAGTGTATAATTCATATGCAGTCCCTTAATTTTATAACACATCAAATCAATCTTGAATTTGTGATTTTAAAGAATGGATGGTGGAGGGGAGGATAACCATCTTTTATGACGGACAAGTTGAAAAAGTGGCCATCGGAATGTAGCAAAGTTGGGATGGCGCCACAGTCGCCAGTGGAGGGATTTTGCTATTTCTTTCCTTTTTGTTTTGAATCTATCTGTCCTTTTCATTTTGTATCTCACTCTAATAACTCATGCTCATTGGTTAAAAAATCTCCTCTGGCTACTGTGGCGCCACCTTAAGTTGCTTCTTTCGACGGACACTTTTTAAAACATTCAGATGGTTATCCTCCCTCCACCATCCATATTTTTAAAGGTATTTTATATAAAGGTGACATCATTCGCTCTGATTGGTGTTTTCGAATTTATTGCAGGTTTTTAGTTTTATAGAGTAATCTTTTAAAAACTAAATATCAATTTCATTTATATTGTTAAAATAAACTTGTTTTTAATAATCCATAAATGGTACTTTATATGGTAAATATAAAATGACGTTTTGAATGTTGTCGAGGTTCTCTTGATTTTCTCCCGCGGTTAAAAAATAGGTGGCAGAAAGTTTGTTTAGTCTAAAATTGATAAAATGGGCCTTTCGCCATTGTAAATCTTTAGAAAACGATAAACAGTGTATTACAAACAATAGTGTAAAATCAGTTATGGACCGAACAGCCATTTTTTTTTGTATCATACATATAATTTTTTTTGGTTTTTTCTTGATATAGCTAAATATTAGTTTTTAAATTATATACATTTTTTGTGTTATCTTTATATAACCAATAGGGTCTAGCGAAATATTATTGTTATTAAAAAAATACAAGCTTTTTAACCACGAGAATAAAACTTTTAAAATAGTCATATATTTGTTCAATACCACATGTTTTTAAATGTTAAAAGACAAAAAAATATATTTTTGCGGTAAAATATTTTTACCTATAATTATTTTTTTAAATTGGTGGGCCACCCTCAAGATATGAAATAATATATATTTTTTTTAATTTTTCGTTTAATAAATGACAGTACATGATAGTACGTGATAGAGTACATCTAAATGTCAAAATATGATACCATGTCCCCATTATACCCTCTTGGTTTTAATGAAAATGTGCAAGAATTTTTAAACTAAAAATACGACATGCAACTTGCCAGGTACATTTTTAAGTTTTTAAAACTCACTTGGGGGCACTTTAGGATTTTTTTTTATAAAATAATAAGGTAGTTGGCGTGGTATAACCTGATTTTTTTGTATACGTATTAAAGAGATTATAATTCAATTACCCTAAAAATTTTAAGTTTTTGACCACTTAGAACCTGAGTTAAATTTAATTTAAAATTGGATATCGAACATAAATGGTATATGCTCTTTGTAGTTCTGAATTCATTTGAAAGTGATTAAAAAAAAAAACAACCTATATATTTTCAAAAAATAGCTTCTAACTAAACTAACGTCTTTTAATGAATTTGTTTTAAGTTTAATTAATAAAAAAGGTTTGGGGTGCAACAATTTATAAGAGAGTATACCGTAAGCTTTGTTGTGAAACCAAATGGCCAACGATGGGGAATTAAAAGCATAGGAAATATTCGGGGTGGGATCGCGTCGTCTTCCGACAAAAGACGAAAGTGGGGTAAGCCAGGAGCAAGATCGTTTAATAGGTAAGGTTGCCTCCATTACATCACATATGTACCGCACTGCTGGTTCCTTATTGGCGCCAACATAGCAAACAAGGATGTCTAGACGGATAATGCTATGAGGGCGAAAGAGCGCTGATATACAATATTTAAAAGTCAGCTAGAATAATCAATAATTTATTAATAGGAAAATAAAGAAGTTACGGTAATAACTGGAATTAACAGTATTTAAAAGTATTTCTTTAATATTGACAAAAACAGAGACTACACTGTTAAAAACTTCATTAAATAATGAGCCAAATACATTATGCATGACGTATGGTCCGCCATGTTGCAAGGCTTACGAGGCAACCTTTACCTATTAAACGATCTTGAGCCAGGAGCCCCAGATTTCGTTTTGCTAAAATATGCGGACTCGTTGCAGCGGTAAATTTTAGGAGAGTACATAGCAAATTGGTGAAAGGGATTCAATGCATGATTTACCTATGACCGATGGTTTGGTTTCCATACCGGTATATTAAAACGCCGCATCGGTGGAATATGGTCTCCATATAAACAGCACCTAGATCAACAGCTAATAATATTGAACCTTGCGGCCTGTGTATTCACGAATGTAACGAGTATACGTACTAGCGAGTTACTTGGCAACGGGTACAGTCTTGCACACGGAGCGTATGCCGGGGTGATGCATCGCCGGGCGGGACATAGGAAATCCCATGTAATTTTTAATGGGGTCAATTATTGGCTTCCCTAATTATTTTAGAGAAATATTCTATTGAAGTTTGTTAAAGAGCATGCAAATCTAGGTCTATGGTAAAAACTTTTAGATTTTTCGGTTAACCCGTTTGCTAGTTAGATGCTAATATATTTTTATAAATTGTTACATTATTATCGCCTCATATTTATAAACAACAATAAAAGACCAGTTAGCGTGACATTACGTTGTCATTTTGATATACAAGGATAAAAATTACTCTAATCTAGATAAGTTAAAAAATGCTATATCTGCAGAATGCAATAAACTTTTGAATTTACCAGTTAGCCAATGTAAGAGAGACAATTTTGTGAACGTCTGGGTTATTGTCCTAGCAGTCAATGGAGGATATTTGAAATTTTTTTTAAATCTTTTTAATACTACTTATTTTCAACATATTAATTATTGTAATAATATTAATAATTTATTGAAGCATGTAAATATTATAAATGTCATAAGTTCTTAGAACTTAACTTAATTCAGTTTGTATAAATACAACTTTAATATTTTCACTGTACGATTTTTTGATAATAATAAAGCACTAAATTTCAAAATGACAACGTAATGTCACGCTAACTGGTATTATACTGTTGTTCATAAATATGAGGTGATAATAATGTAACAATTTTTAAAAATATATTAGCATCTAACTAGCAAACGGGTTAACAGAAAAATCTAAAGTTTTTACCATAGACGTAGATTTGCATGCTCTTCAATAAACTTGAATAGAATTTTTCTCTAAAATAATTAGGGGAGTCAATAGTTGACCATTAAAAAGTACATGGGATTTCCTATGTCCCACCCGGCGATGCATCACCCGGTATACTAAATATTTTACAAAAAGGGGGAGGGTTTGACCGACCAAAAAAAAAAAAAAAATACTAAGAGGGAGCTCCACATAACCGTTAACAAACAGGACACCCTGTATAGAGAGGAAATGCGAAAAAAAAATTGATTGCCAAGAAGAAAATGTATTTATACAATTAAAGGTGGTTTTGGAAAATAATGCCCACAAGAATAAACAATTGTTTGTTCGGCATAAACTATCAGTGACAAGCGACATTGCAGTACTTGGTGTAGGACACATATTACAATAAGGGTCATATGTTTATAAGTATCCATTTTATTTTTCTTTAAAACCTAATGAATACCTTTAAGGCAAAAATAATAAAAACTTACTGATTAATAAGATACTTTTAAGTAATACACTACATTCCTTTTACCATGTTATTACGGTAGATGAACTATTAATGTACATTAAACGAATTACAAGCCTTTGAAATTCATCCATTAAATAAAAAATAATAAATCAAAACAAATCAACCGTAGGTTGGATCTTTAGAAAAATATCAAAGTATACATTTAGACAGGAAATAGGTGATCTGTATCTAATAATTTAAGCTTTGGATTTAGCATAAATTAAATTAAATTACCACAAATATCTTTAGTAAAAAAAATAACCAGCTTAAATAATGTGCTTTGATGCATATACATAAGCTAATCTTCTTAACCCTATTAAAATTAACATTTAAAATCGACTTAAAATATAAAAAAACTTACTAAAAAGCTTAAAATAAAAAATAAATAATTATTTAAAAAATTAAGTCGGTTCATAATGTATGGCAGTTGCTGTATTCCTTTTATGCTCCAGAACCGCCCAGAACGACACCTCAAGTGTTCCTTTTACAATTTTTTGACATTTTTTCATGTTCTAGAACCGTTCTTGACACTATTGACAGTTCAGAGAACGGTTCAGAACGGTTCTACAAGGTAAAAGGAATACACTAATTAATGTAGAAGGGAACGGTCAGACTGAAGACGCGCGAGCGAGCTATTTTTCGCAGAGCGAAGGCTGCATGTTAATTTTCGCCCGCCCGCTGGATGTCGGTGTGGCCACCTGCATCTACAGACTAGGGTTAGAAAAAATAGTTCGTACGCGGAACGCCCGCTTGACGCTTGTCGCTCTTCAGTGTGGCCGTACCTAAAAAGCTTTTGTTTATTTACTTATTATTATGTATTCTACACATATGTTATAAACTGACTATAGTTTTTTGAAACTTTTACCTCTCTTTTTTTTTCATTTTATGTAAGTCTTATACATATACTATGCATTTATTTTCTTTTTATGTTTTTTTTCTTTAATAAAATGTGCACCCTTTCTCCCACGTAAGCTTTTTGCGTAAAACGGCAATGCTGCCTCTAGTAGGTATAGTCGGTATCGTTCTTAACGTGCGGGACCAAAGGTCATTATGCATATGAATCAAATTTTAAAAAGTGGCTACCACAATATGATTTACTGGTGCGTTTGACATTTTGACTTTGACACATTAGGGCTGTGTATAGATTTAAGCGAAGATAATGTAATACTATAAATTTTTGACTTTATCGCAGAAAAAAGTTTTTTGTAAATAAACAAGTTTGCTTATTTTTAATTATTTAAATCATTTTTTTATATTTCTCGATTATAAAAATACAGGTAATTTACTCTTAAGCAAAATTTACATATTTTTTTTGTCCAAATTCGTAGATTACAATTTGATATCTGATGGTTGCCTTTTATGTTTTGGACTATGCAGAACTTTTTTAAAATAGTTACTTTTATTATTTATTATAATATGGTTGGCTTTGGATTGTTAAAATTTAAAAATGACTTAGCTTTTGCTAGCTCAACTAATTTTTCATTGACTTCTATTAATAACGGTCCAGAAACCTAGAAAAGTTCTATGCTGTTATTTCTAACTAAAAGTTCTTTTAGGTCATTTAGATTCTCCATCGTGATTATTAAACCTAATACTAATATATATGAAAAACTTATGATAGTGCTATAATTTACCCTTTATCATCGATATAAAAGGGTAGTTTTATGAAAAATTATGAATGGTATTTTGTTAAAAATTTTAAATATATTTTTTTGCTGGTCTAGTTTTTATGATTATTAATATGATGACAATTACCTAAACCAAATTCAGTACACACAGAAATACGTAACAACTCATTATTTACTTTAATCTTGCAACCATTCTTGAATTAAAAAAACTAGTTTTAAAACACAAATCCAGCATATACAAAAAGTTATACATTTTAAATCGATTTAACAAAAATAGTTTAAAAAGACCATTTATTGTAATAAAATAACTTTATTGGATTACTCAAATGAAAAATTAAACAGTCATTTTGGAATAAACAGTAATTTTAAATTAATCCAGTTATCCACTTAATTTTATAAATATTTGCTTTTTTAATTAAAACAACGACATTAAAGACAACATAAAAAGAAACCTATTACCAATTTATTTACCCCCACACATTAATGCCTATTTAGTAAAAATTAAATAAAGATATACAGTGTTCCACCGATGGACTTAACTATGGTTCTGTATTATTTGTTTATATTTTATTGTACTATGTATAATGCCTTAAGCTTATTTTTTTATATATTTTGGGAGTATACATTTGTTAAAAGCTTTTATTTAACTTGCAATGTATGTATGTATGTATGTATGTATTATCTAAATCACGAAAGAAGACGATTACAATCACAATTTTAATGTATAGTAAAGATAAACGACAACAATTTGTAAATAAAATAAAATGTGTTAGACTCTATCAATTTTTTTTGTCAAAACAATTAATATTGCTAATTTGCATGTAACCAATAGAAATGGACGATTCTTTCATGTCTATTCTTAAAACATGATTGATTAGACTAGAGCGGGGAAGTAGAAGCAGTGCTGAAAAATCGACGCAAAATCGATGTTGACCATCGATGTTAACATTAAAAACAAACATCGATGTCTTTAAAAGCAATTTTACCAATTGCAATTAAAAACTTATGGTCATTTTTTTTAAATTTTATTTTTAGTTGAGACAGTTTAGTTTGATACGCCGTATTTGCTGTATTCCTTTTATGCTCCAGAACCGCCCAGAACGACACCATAGGTGTTCCTTTTACAATTTTTTGACATTTTTTCATGTTGTAGAACCGTTCTTGACACTATTGACAGTTTAGAGAACGGTTCTTCAAGGTAAAGGAATACACTAATTGATAATAACACATCGACCTTCCAGAAATTTTAATAAATGTTAATTATAAATAAATATTTGATGTTTGTGATAGGGTTGTTTTCTAAAAATACTTTGGTTGTTCGGTTTTTAAATTAATTTTTACATTATAATGAACTGTTTATCAAAACAAAATATCCTTGTACACATACTTAAGGAAATGAGAAAATAATTACTAAAATACCTTTTTAAACTTTCAAATTTAAGTTTAAAAATGCTTGCTATGAAGGGCAAAACCCTCAATCATAAGGTTTGGTGCTACCCTAGTTAAATTATTTAAACGGGAAAAGAAAAATGGAGAAGAATTATGACGATCATAAATATAAGAAGCACTTACAAAAATGGTACACAGATTGTGACAAAATAGGTAGGGCAGATTTGGTACAAAAAACTTGCATTTAAATGAGTTACCCAACATCTTGTCAAAAGAGCAAAAAATTCAGGTGTATTTCAACGAATTAGATCAAGTTTTTGTGAGGTTTGGCCCTGAAATCATTTAAGAAAATAAAATTGGACGATTGACCCAAAAGAAAGACATTTTATACTTACCCTTCAAAGTAAAATACTGCCTAACGCTTTTTACAGCAAAAATTGTCTGTGTCCTAAAAAAATGTAATGTTAAGGGGTTGAATTTTTTTTTATAGTCGACTCTTTTATTTTTTTAATAAAAATAAATAAAGTGGCGACATTTAAACTCCAACATGGCGGAACCCAAATCAATATAATCAAATAAAGGGGGCTTGCCAGAGTGACTCGAAAAATATGGTGACATCATTCTAAATCCATCGTGGCGGAACCACTAAGATGTCGGACTAGTTATTTTTTATGCACTTCCACAATATGGGTTATAAAATAAGAGGGCTTGCAAAGAGTGGCTCGAAAAATAAAGTGACATCATTCTAATTTCAACATAGCGGAACCCCCAAGATGGCAATGGACAAGGTTTTAAAAACATCTTTCTAAATTTAACATAGCGAAACACCCAAGTTGGTGGATTTTTTAAATGCACTTCTGCAATATCGGTATCGAATAAAAAGGATTGTTAGGAGAAACTCAAAAACTAAAGTGACGTCATTCTCAATACAACATGGTGAAACACCTAAGATAGAGGACTAGTTATCTTTAATGCATTTCCACAATATGGTAATCAAATGAAAGGGTTTGCTAAAAAATAGGTTTAAAAATAACGGGACGTCAGTAATAATATCTCAATATGTCGGACTTCTAACGATGGTGTACTAGTAATTTCTAATGCAATGCTACATTATGGTTATCAAACAAAAGAGATTGCTGAGAGTAAATAAAAAAATAAAGTGACAATTATCGAATATCCAGTGCCGTATTAACCATTAGGCTGACTAGGCTACAGCCTAGGGCGCCATGAAAAAATAGGCGCCAGACAGGGGAGTAATAGGCGCTAGACAGGGAGTTTTGGAATGAAATAGCCGCGAAAAGGAGGGAATAACCTGTTTTATTTTCATCAAATTTTATTTCGGGTGGTGAATTAAGGCGCCTGGCACTTAAAATAGGCGCTACAGAGAAAAGGACCTTTTTTTTATCTCTTCAAAATTTTTTTGGTGGAAAATAGGCGCTCCCGGAATTCTAGCCTAGGGCGCTTTCCCACTGTAATGAGTATCAATTATTAAAAGGTGTCCTCGATGCAAATGCCTAATCGTATTGCAGCTAGAGTGTTTAAATTTAATCGACAAAGTAGCTTGCAACAATAATGCGTTGAATAAGATTATTGGACTAAAAAACTAAAACTAAAAAAAAGTAAAAATAAATTTATAGTAAAAACTATTTTTAAACAAGCTTTTATTTAAACGCACTAAATTTTTTTCGATGAATATTTAACTAAATAAATAAAACGCCATTAAGTACATGATATAAAAGTTTGCGGCAAGATTTACCTGAGTAGATAAACAAATAAATTAATTAACTTGATCTAAATGCTTTTAATTTTTAAACTAAGTAAACAGTAGTACCTAAAAATCTCACGATAAGCTTTTTAGTTTTTTTTTACTGCATTTAAATAATAATTGTTTCAAAAATAGTTTTTTACTTTTAATTTATTTTATTTAATATCTTTAAAAAGGGTGTGTAATTTGGGTCATACTTTTGCGTTGTTTTTTTCCAAACCAAAAAATATCAAATTTATTTTTATTTTCTTTTAATTTTAACTAAACTGTTTTAAGTAACCAATAATTTACACATAATAATTATTAGCAAAACATAAATGTTAAAATAAATCCGTTTATGAGATTTAATTGGGTATATCTGTTTAAAATAAGGTTTCAATATTTTGGCGCACGCTATACGATAAAGCAATATAGATACAATAAAGCAGGTTATTTTTAAAATATTGCACAGCTTGAGTCTCGAGAATCAGGATATATTCGTAGATATGTTTTTGTTGGATATACGACGAGACTGCTGTGAATAGGACGCACATGTGTTAATATTATATCCATTTTGCAATTTCAATATCAACCTTTTTTTCTTACCGAAATAATAAAAGTTTATTTTTAGTATTGAACCACTTTAGAAGGCAGCTTTTTATTTTAATATAATAGAAAACCCTCTTGCTTATAAACTGGTATTCTTTGTAGATTGTTAAGCAAATTGATTAAAAATGGTATTAACATACAGGGTGATTCTGGACCCATACGCATAAACTTGGAAAATGATTGCCAAGGATAAGCAATGACTAGTACTAAAAAAATATTTATGGTTAATGAGAAAATTAAATTTTTTGTTCTTTATAAAAACATATTTAACAAGTTATAATGATACTTTTTAATTTAGAATTTTTTGAAACGAATTCAGTGGTGTAAGTTATTCATGGTTAACTTGATTCGTTTTGGAGATACAGAATTTGTTTTATTTATTTTTCTCAATTTGGCCAGCCACTTGTAATTTACTTGATATTAGAATGAAAATGTAAATAGAAAAGTGGCAGAAAATCCATTTATATTAATAATTTAATAACGCAAATAAGAGTAAACAATATATAATTTCATTTTAACATTACACTAATTTGTTCTGTATTTTTTTGCCCTAAAAACTTTTTTAATCAGATTTTATTAACACTTTATTACTTAATATAACAAACGGCAATTCTTTTGTAGGTATACAGGTAAATTAAAGGTTACCAGGGAAAACAAATGCGAGATAAACTTTAGCCTTTTGGAAGAAAGCTTACATTTGTTTTCCTTGGCCATCTTTAACCTACCTGTATACAAAAAAAGAATTGTTGTTTGTTATAAAAATACAAAAGTGGGTAACAATAAAACCTGAATAAAAAAGTTTTTAGGACAAAAAAATCAAAGAACAAATTATAGACTATTATCTTAAAAAGAAGCAATTTTTTTATATACAGGCTGTTACAAATTCGAAGAACACCATTAGGATCTCGGAAATGGAAAGAGATACAGGGTTGGTTTAATAAGGGCACAGTTGCGCATTTTTAAGCTTAACAATATTCCTTTACAAAAATTTAAATATATGCAGCCGTTCTGGAGTTATCCGATGCAGAACGATATTTTGCGAAACAGTTTTTAATTTTTTTTTTCGGTTTATTTAAAGGGATATTTTAAAATAAACATTAACATTGCCACTTTTTCTGTTCTATTAAAAAAAAATGTCACTTAATTTAAGATCCGACGTTGAGCAACCATCAACAACTTTGTTTTTAAAATTGGCGGAATATTTGGTTTTAAACTTAATACATTCGCATTTTCATTCCAAATACAACGGTATATCACACTTTACATTTAAGCAACGTTTTAAACAAAAAACCACCATCCACTATTTTTTCCATTAAAAATTTGGTTTTCATTCCAAACAATTTTGGTTATTTTTAATTGGAAAGTAAGTATTTATCCATTTATTAATATTACTACCCATTATATTCCTTTTAATAATTTATGTAATATGTATTTACATACATTTACCTATTCGTAATAAAATAAGGCAATAAATTTAATTAAAAACCTCTATCAATTTTATCGTAGCTTGTTATAAAAAAATGGATGCATACTTACCTTTAAATGAAAATTTTGCAGGTAAGTATAAGGTGTGGGAAAAATTGTTTTTGTAATGGCGAAATGGTGAATGATGATGGTTTTTCGGTTTGAAACGTTGCGTAAATTTATAGTGTGATATATCGTTGGCTTTAGAATTAAAATACAAGTTTATTAAGCCCAAAACCAAATATCCCATCCATTTAAAAATACGACGTTGATGATGGTGGCTCAAACACGAAACGCCGTATCTTAAATTTAGTGACATCATTTTATAGAACCAAAAAAGTGGCAATGTTAATGTGTTGTTTGATTTAAAATATCTTTATAAATAAACCAAGAAAAAAATAAAAACTGTTTCGTAGTATAGAAAATTTTGGTTTTTGCCGGATAATTACGGAACGGCTGTAAATTTTCTAAATTTTTTAAACGGAATATTGTTAAGTATAAAAATGCGCCACTTTGCTCTAATTTCACCAACCCTGTATCTCTTACCTTTTTCGAGATCCTAATGGTGTTCCTCAAATTTGTAACAGCCTGTATAGTGTAATAAATATTTTTAATTTATAATAAAATAAAGGATCCAAATTTGGTAAAATATAAAAGGCATTCTATTTTGACCGACTTCTTAATATAAACTCCGTTAATAAAACACCTTGTATAGTTGCCAATACTGTCAATAA